>CM062823.1:11728128-11853882 GCA_031772345.1 Himalopsyche anomala
TCTATATATTAATACTCGATAATGTCCGAATGATTGCACGATTGCATGATTGCATGATAGTCCGCGATTTCCCCTCCCCCTGCCCCTTCCCCCTCCCTCCTCAAAGCTCCGCTGACGCAATATTTTTATTCATACTAAAGACATATTTTCCCAATACACTGTTTATTATTTGACGAAACAAATCGCTGAAAAAATTTCATACAAAAAAACGCCGCGACCGTGGATCGAACACAGAACTCTGGATTACCAGTCGAGCTCTCTATCAACTGAGCTAACGTCATAAATATCAAGGCGATAAAAATACATTATATAAATCAAGCATTTGAAAATGGAACGATATTTGTGATTCACAAACTGACTTCGATTGTTTGTATTCAAAATTCAAAAATGGAATTGTGACGTCTGTCAAACAATGAGAGCTAACGTCACAATTATCGGCAGCGATAAAAATAGAAACTATATATTAAATTTCGTTTGAAATTGGAACCTTGCATATTATATATTTTATTTTACGAACATTTCTTTATTCCTCTGTACCCTAGAGGTAGAACGCTCGATTGATATCCTGAAAGTTGTGGTTCGAATCTAGCCTTGAGCGTTTTTTTTTGGTTTATAACATTTTTTTTTTTTTGAAAACTTTCTTTTTAAATCACATTACATCTTGATCGTATGAAAATAAATGCTATCAAAATAACAAAATCCGATTGACTAGCGAAATAAGTTTTTCAAAAAATAAATATAAGACGCAATTATTTCAAGATTTGTTTTTAATCTAGGTACATACGTGGTATAGTTAGTTGTTGGCGAAAGCATAGTTTCAGTATGTGTAATAAAATAACGTCAGTAAAAATCATTATATATATATATTCTAAAAAACAAGTTCTATTTGGAGAATAAGTCAAAATTTTGATAATTTTGTTTTGATAAAATGTCCAATTAATTTATAATATTTTGCATGTGAAAATTGCATTTTTTATATAAATATAATTTTATTCTTTGCCCATTTATTTTCCGACTTTTTTCTCACATTCCATTGAAGTGAAAAAAAAGTAGATATTAAATTATTCTAAAAATTAGAATATTAGATTATTCTAAAAATTCCAAAATCTATATATTAATAGTCGATAAAATAATCACTTTTCACAAATCACATTTAACAATTCACAAATGTGTGCGTACTGATGTCCTCGGGTCTTTTTCTTTTTCTACGAAATATTTTTGTTAGCGTACTTGAAAATTAGTTAAATAAAATATATACTACGAAAAATGGTTGTTAGCAAACTTAAACATTATTCCAAAAATTAAATAATTTACGAGGTATATTTCTGCTAATAGGAAAAATAATTGTTAGCAAACTTGAAAATTATACCAAAAATAAAATAATTTACGAAAGTTCTGCTTCTAAGAAAAATGGTTGTTAGCAAACTTAAACATTGTTCCAAAAATTAAGTAATTTACAAGGACTATTTTTGCTACTATGAAAAATGGTTGTTAGCAAACTTAAACATTATTCCAAAAATTAAGTAATTTACCAGGACTATTTCTGCTAATAGGAAAAATAATTGTTAGCAAACTCAACATTATTCCAAAAATTAAATAATTTACAATTTCAATACTACAGGGCATGCTGTCGATATATGCCCCGAGATATATTTATTTTATTTTTAGAATTTCTGGCTTATTCAATAAATAGGTTTGTAATTTTCTGACTTCTTAAAAATGCAACAAAAATCCCCCCGTTGAGGTCAACGGGCTTACAGCTAGTATTCTTTTAATAACCGAAAATTTATTTTACAATTAAAAAATTTGGAAAGCTCTCAATTTTTTCCTTCTCACTAAGAGGGCCGTCGTACTGTATGAGAATTACTGATCTAGTATGTTTAATCAAGAGGTTGGGATAAATTATATGACATGCACATTTTTTGTGTTCAAATCTCAAATAATGAAATTAAACTGCATGCTGGCTTATTTGGACAGCCTGTCATAATGTTTAACCTTGTCATGGTAGGATGTTAAGAGAGGCTCCTATCAACATAGCATTGATAAGTGAGCATTATCAAAATGCAAAAAAAAAAATTGCATCAATATTCACTTCGCCCACCATGTCAGTGACTTATACAGGAAGTATGAAAGGGAGGTTTTATCATTTCTGTCAAATGAGATGCATAATAATATATTCTGTCTCATATCATATTGTAATCTGGACTCATATTTTTTATGGCCATACTTGTATACAACTTTTACAATGTTTAATAAATTAAAATGTTTTGAAATTTTTAAATCACACGAAAAAAAGATATGTCACCTGAAATTTAATCGAGGTGAAAAGATTAAAAATAACTGAATTTGATATTGACTTTCCCGCAACACAGGCCCATTAAAAACACAGCAAAACTAGAAAATCTAAATTTAATTTATTATTTTCAGATGTTGATTGAATACTGCGACGGTGGGGCATTAGACTCTGTGATGGCGGAGCTGGAAAAGGGATTGACAGAAACACAGATCGCCTACGTCTGTCAGCAAATGTGTCGGGGTCTTGCCTTTCTGCATTTTGCCCGAGTCATTCACAGGGATCTCAAAGCCGGAAATGTCCTATTGACTATGACCGGTGGAGTTAAGCTGGGTAAGATTTTCTACATCAAGCTCGCCGTGAGGGTCGATTTCAGTTTCTTTATTTCCAGGTTGCTGATCCTGGGAGGTAGCGAAGCCACATCATTTGACTTTATTATAATAGTTAACTACACCAATCACTATCTACATTACTAGTTACTGTGGTCAGTAACAGTTTTCTCTACTTAATTAATATTTACAAGGTGTTTCATATATGAAGGCTTAGATCAAAAAGATGTCTTTATGAAAATATTAAATTATATAGAAGTAAAAACGATTCTCACGTTTATTGGACTAGGTTAGGGAAATATTAATTAGATACCTGAAACTGATACGAAATAACTTGATTTAAATCAGAAACGTACAAATGTTATATAAAATATGTAATTTTGGTGGAAATGAGGATATAGTAATATGAGATTACAAGTGTAAAGTGGTCTGCTGTGGAACACTGATTAATTGTTCAAATATGTTCTTTTCAATTTAAAACATTTAAGTGTGTTTTATTTATTACTAGCTGGCCCGACGAACTTCGTACCGCCTCAGAATCAATAAATGTTGTGTTGGCTGAATTAAGTTCAGTTGAATGAATACTCAAAATGAATTAAGTTCAATAATTGTTCAAAATTCAAAATGAAAAGTATTTAAATTACATTGATGTTATTCACGTGGTACAGTCGATAGATTTAAAGTAATGCAGTAGATCAACGATTTGATTTTGAATTGTGAAGTTTAAATGATCCATATGTTTTTTCTTAGCCCCAAGAATTGCTCGTTCACTCGACCAATTGCGATTTTTGTGATTAGATGTTTGGGAACATTTTGTTGATGAAGCCGTCCTTCGTTGAGACGAAATTGCAAAAATTCGGTGGAATCGAAATCAATCCGTTCGATTCGTCAACAGGAACACGGCCGTTACAGATAGTCAGCAAATGCTTGGAGAAATCTGCGGCAGATGGTCGTTTAGAAATACAACTCGCATGTTTGTCGTTAGCTGAAGTTTCTTCACATAGCGCCACAGAGTCGATGTTTTAAGGCAAGCGTTTATTTCATCGGCATCGGTCGATCTTGAAATGACTGGTAGTATTTGGCGAAAATCGCCAGATAGTAGAATCATTGCGCCTCCAAAACATTTTGAGTCATTGCGTTGATCTTTCATAGTTCAGTTGAGTGCTTCCAATGCGGAGGAAAAATAAGCCACCATTTCCCTCATCAATTGCCTTCATTAAAGTATCGTACACTTTCTGTTGGGGGTTCAACAAAGGTACATTCGTTCGAAGTGATTGGTTCAATGCATCTCGATCATATTCACGTTTACGTTCCGATTCTCGATTGAAAGCGTCGTTCATTCTTTGATCTGGCGACGCATCATGCAGCGCATGAGGTAACACATATCTTCGATCAAAAGCAACGCCTGGTTATGTATCTCCTCATTCACCTCGAGATCGGGATTCCCTGAACTGACGCGAATTTGGTGTAAAGTGTCTTCGGACATGTCATTCTTGTACTTGTTCCACAGTTCTCGTAGATTCAATGGGAAGCATATCAAAATAATGATAACAAATAATGTGCGTATCTGACTTGGAGATGCAGAAACAATTGCTTCAGCGATTGTCATGTCCCAATGAGTATAGTTTTTAAGCAAATTGAGCTATTGACATGCAGCACAAAATGTTGGGCATACTACGCCATTGACAGTTCGAAGTGATTCAATGATGTCGACCCGAAGGGAATTATTGGTTTTTTTTTCAGATTTTTCATGTTCACAGAACTGAAAGACTCTTAGAAAATCATTCCAAGCACTCTTACGAATTGGTTTAGAAGTACTTGGCATAGCAAGTACCTCTTTATTTCACTGTATTTTAAATAATAAAATTACATCTTCACAATGTTGACAAACGACTACTTTGTTTGACAGTAACTGTCAAACAAAGGCCGTTGCTAAGGAATGTGTTGGTCTAGGATAAATTTGTTCTCAATGCATGTCACCAACATAGTGACAGGGATCTTTTCAAAATTATTCAAATAATACTTTTTTATAATTTTACGAAAGTTCATTCTAAATTTTCATATTTTTATATTACGAAATGATATAAATTCTCAATATAACAAAAAACGCAACATTTTCCAAATCTTCAATATTATATTTATGAGATTATCTTACATTAGAAAAAAATATTATTTTTTTGTTTAATGTTCCACACATGGTATAGTTGTTTTCTAACAATAAAATTAGTGATCAGAGTTTGTTCAGATTTTCTTTTTCGATAATTAATTGGTTATGCAGTTTGTTATACCCAGGGATTTTTTTACCCTGTAACGCGGCGGAACGGCGTTCCGGCACCTTTTTTTCTCGAAATTTTAATAAATGTTTAATTTAATTTTTTCTATTTTTAAATATGTATATTTTGTTTTATTTTCTAAGCATTATATGAAAAGCCGTCATTAATTCTATCAAAATGATATTCGAATATATAAAAAATAATATACCTTCTTAGAAAATGTTCGAAAAAAGTGCGTTCCGGCACCAACAAAAAAAAGCACTGGTTATACCCATATATAATTTTTTTAAAGTTATCGTTGAAACTTGAATGCGCGATCAGAATTTGAATCATTTAGAAAGAAATGATCTTCTAATTTACTGAAAAGTCGGAGACCTTTTTCAATTATTTTCGCAGTGAATGATCGCAGAATTTCTTTCAGTTCGTCATTGTATTCTGGTTTTTTGTCAATAATTAAATTTAAATTATTGACATCTTTGTCACTTATAGCTTTATCTGTAAGTAATTCGTCGATATAATTTTCGCTAAAGGTATCAAGCCTTTCTTCACCAAGCTCGTGTGCTAAAGTAATCATTTCAGCTGATATTACCGATGTTTCAATGGTTTTATCGACTGTAACACACTTAAGTAGGTGGCCTTAATTCAGCGGTGCAACATGATTTAAACAGTCCGAAATCGTATTTTTTTTCAAATGTCGGTTGTGTTTATGATTCTCTCTATTCTATCCAAAATACAACGATATATGCTCTCAATGTAATATTTAACATTTTTATATATCGTAAAATATGGTACATTTAAAAAAATGCATTTCTAAAAAACCGCATTACTTTGAAATTGCATAAAAACAGGATTGACTGTAGATGGGGATCAAAAATAAAATAATGATTTGATAGTATTCAATAACAATATAATATACATGAAAACTATATTGATTTTTTTTTACATACTTTCTGATTTTATGTACTTTCATTTGTCTTTTCACATTTCAGTATATATTTTAGCGACGGTGATGAACATGAAACATAAATTCCTAAAAGTTTTTTTTTTAAATGGATATTGAAGATTTAGTTTCGAAATTCTGACACGTTCGTCCAAGTTCGTCGGTACATCTCTAATTCAAAGTATGAAACAAATGAATTTTACAACCAACGCCACCTAGTGTATTAAGCATAAACTGCATACGTCATGTTCCGCGTTCGATTCGAAAAATTTAAAAAAACGTATTGTACTGAGATATTTATTTTCTTTATAATTTCTTTTTCGTGATATTTTTCCGATGTTTTAATGCTTATTCTGCTATTCTAGGCCCATACAAATTTAATAAAGCAAAGATCATTGAAAACCGTGGTCTAATTCTCGAGATATACGTGGTGTAAATAACCCCACTTTGTTTTATATATATAGATTATAAAAGCCGCTGGTTATCATGCGACACATTGCATGTTCAACATATTGAATCTGTCAAATGCATATAGACTCGTTTTCTAGGCTAAACCAGGGCTCACCAAACTTTTTGAGAAACGGGCCGGATAGTTTTAGTTTTAATGTGACATTTCTGCATTTATATTTCTATGCAACATATCCATTGATATGAAATATAAATTTTCAGTACATATTGCTTGAAATTTTACAAATGGGTACATATTAAATTTTTAGCTATTATCCAAAACCTTGTTTCATTTTAGCCGATTTTGGTGTATCTGCGAAAAACAAATCCACCCTGCAGAAGCACGACACTTTTATCGGAACGCCTTATTGGATGGCACCTGAAGTGGTACTCTGCGAGACATTCAGGGACAATCCTTACGATTTTAAGGTAAATGATGCTTATCTATTTTGCTCTTTACTTTGTTATTCACAGCAAAGCTGTACAAGTATTAATCCATTCCTACATAAACACAACAATCTACAGTGAGTAAATTTTAAGAATCTGAAAACTCGTAAAAAATGAAAATATAATTCAAAGATTTATCTAGAGCGCTGTTCCGCAACCTTTTTGTTACCACGTACAGACACCCTGTGAAAAATAATGAACTTGTTTTGCTTATAATTTATTAAATCTCCTTTTGAAAGAGTTCAGGTTTGGCAACAATAGTTGTTGCGATACTACGTGAAAGAATTCCATGCAAAATATATATTTTTTTTTAAATTCATTTTTTCATTAAGCTTTCGAGTTTAAATATAAATGTGGATAGACTAGGCAGCTCGCGAACCTCTTTAACAGTTAATGAGACCCATATATAAATATATATTTTACTTCAGATTCGGAACAAGATTTTCATTATGTTCATATGCCTCAGCATATTGCGGTTCTCTAATGAAATTGATTCCAGGATGAATTTAATCAAATATAATTGTATTTTTACGCTCAATATTATATGGCTACAGATTTTTTTTCTGGATTTTAATCTTCTTCCAATTTGTTTTTGTTCATATGAATATCACTGATAAATATGTGTAGTACCAATATAAGAAGAAATAGTTAGATAACTGAGGATGCTAAACTCCGCCGCAAACACGTTGCTAATGTTTTTTGTTACATTAACTTCAGTTGAATAAGTCATTGTGAAACACTCAGTTGAGTTGAGGACAGAAGACTAAACCATCATCAAGTGTATGCAACCATAATCATTCAAAAAAGTGCTATCTACGAAATGATATCGGACAGTGACGCTGTTAAAAAATGAAACCAGGAAAGAAGATCAAAATTGTACCCATCGTACAGTTAGTTACTCATTTGTAGCAGTAGTTTCAAATGATATTCGCCGTTACACTGGGAAAATGTTTTGAATCATAACTGATAAATGAAAGCCGGCATTACTTGTTTTGACAGTTCATTATGTATCTGAAAGACTATTAGTTTCCTATTGAACGTTGCCGTGTTTAGGTGGATATCTGGTCTCTCGGTATCACCCTGATTGAGCTGGCCCAAATAGAACCGCCGAATCACGAAATGACTCCGATGAGAGTACTCCTCAAGATTCAGAAATCAGATCCCCCGACTCTCGAGCAGCCGTCCAGGTGGTCGCTCACATTTAATGATTTCATCGCCAAGGCTCTAGTCAAGGTAAGATAATTGGATATGTGCAGTAGAAATGAAGTATTCCATGAAAATAGTCATTTTGGTTTTAAAATTGCATATATTGTCTTTTAAGTGTCTACTTCAGATATTACCAGCTCTATTTCATATTGGAAACCTTTGTTGAAACCCAGTGGCTTTCAAACTTTGTTACTACTCCTCCCTTTTAAAATAAACTATCATTGTAACTCCCCACCCTTTTTTACATTATAATAGACACATTTTAAATGGTAAAAAATATATTGATTCAAAAAAAAATTGACGGCACTAAACCATCCAAGTATTCAAGCAAAATATTCTTGTTTGACTTTCTTTTGACTGTAAATACATGTTAAATTTTTTTTTTTGTAAATTTGATTTCTATAGCTTCAATTTTTATGCATTTGCTAACCATGAGCGTTGGAACATACCACTTTTTAAATTGTTTGTAAAAAATGCTTATGCTGTTTATGTTATTGTTTTTTGTTTATATTTATTAATATATATTTTGTTATGAAAATTACATTATTTCACGCCTCCCTTGGCTATATATAGTATGGCAAAATAAAGTGAAACCTTTGAAATATTATAGTCATCCCAAGAAATGTATTTTCTGTGAAATAATCACACTTCAAGATGAAACACCCTAAAATTGAATAATTATTAAAATTACCTGTATTCTTCCCATATTGGCAAAAATGCAGCTAATGGCAAAAAATTACAAGTTAGATTAAATAAGTGGCAAAATTCTAAATATAATTCAGTGGATGTATTACCGTATGCTATGATGAAAAACATATTTTGTCACTTTACAGGATCCTCAACACCGACCGACTGCTGATGACCTCATGAAGCATAATTTCATTTCGGGCGAGCTGGACTCTAAACCGTTACGAGATCTACTTTTGGAGTACAGGGCTGAGGTTGTCGAGGAAGAGCTTGTTGATGATGACTCGGAGGTATGTTACCATCACATGATTTTTACTATTTTTTCAATTGGTAAATGCTTTATTTTCAAATAATTACTCTGCAGTGAAATCTCAACTGGTGCGTTCAGGTTTGTTTATTAATTTTTAAAAATTATTTTTATTGTTTTAAATTGATGGTAGATTTCGACAACTCCTGTGTAAAGTATCGGCACTTTACAGGAGAGTGGTTTAAAGAGACAAACCCTTAGTTTAAGTAGAACTTTTGATTATTTTGCACCAAATTCTATTTATAATTGACAATGATCATCCCAAATTTGGTGCAAAATTATCAAAAGCTCGACGTACTTCAAGCTTTTGTCTTTTTAAAACACGTGTCGATTTGTTAAACTGATTTCTTTTTCCCTTTAAGGCTGGGTGTGTTGTCTAATATATTTAATTTCATTAGATAGTATTATTTCATAGCTATTCAGTTTACAAAATAAATACTTCAGTTTACCATTACAGTAATTAATATAAACACACAATGGACGATGAAAATATATGATACTAATAGTGTATTACGGAGCGCTTGAATGATTATAAATTACAAATCAATTCATTTAGTAATTAACCAAATAACTTGTTGTCTTTTCAAATACCATCACATTTTTAAGAAGGTTTAAATAAATTCCAACTTTTAGACCAGCCCGTCGAACGGTTTTGAAAATATAAATCAAAATTCTACACATTTAAATATGATGAAAAAGCTACACAATAACCAATTCTTATATCTCGATATATCTTATAAAAGCATTACCACTTATGTTTCAAACAAATTGAAATGTTTATGGAAAATGTGGTTTGCGAATAAAAATAAGCTGAATTTATTTAGCATATTCGTATGTGCTGATTGCGAGTCTACTGACGTTCTGTTGAGATTTCGTTGCATGTAAACATAGTGTATGTTGTCATACCTTTAGTGCCAATTTTGTAGTTTTAAGTGGTGACGGTTTAATTAGATTGGTTTCTTGATTGTGTATTGTTTGTTACTCGTAAAAAACATCTAATTTTTACTGAAGAATTATTTCTACCAAGGGTATGGGAAAAGGAAGCTGACGTTTCTGTGATGGTGATGCTTAATTTATTAATACACTCATGTAATATTACTTGCCAGGATTTCTACAACATCTCAGTTGATTAGTGAATGTGTGTGAAACTTGTAGCGATAAAGATATATATGATTCCTTATGATTTTATTAGAAATTCCTAGCTAAAGAATTGTCTAAAAAATCTATACAAGCAACTGTTAAATGAAGCTTTTTGAAATCACCTTTGTTGAGTAATTTATTGAACAAAAATAGCAGATCAATATTTAATGACACCGCTGTAGCCCATACCTCTATACTGGAGAAAATGCAGACAAGCTAGATTTCATAAATTACAACAATATTTGCCAAACTCGTATTTCAATTTTTTCGTCATTAGTGTTAACATCAGCTTTTTTATTTTTCCCTTCAAGTTAATATAACTGCATATGAAAGGAGTTATCAACTTTTTTTAAACTTTTTTCTTTCCAAAATTCAGTTTTTTTTTTCATATTTAAAACTAATGTGTGAAAGGATCTTTTGCAAAGACTTCAAATATTTGCTCAAATATTCAAGGGCTGAAATTTATTTTTTTACTCCTTATGTAGTTACTACAATTGATTACATTTAATCGTGACTTTATTCACAAAGTGTTTTGAGGAGTTAATGACTTTTTCCATAACAACTACAATGTATTATGTTTATATTATATAAAATTATGCTACAAATATTTTGTTATCAATTATAAACAGTCTAATTTTCACAGTAAAGTCAGTCAATTGAATCTGTAGTATACTTCATTATTATAATGTTAAAAATAGCTAAGTATTTAGTTCCTCAAGAATTTTTAGTTTATTTAAACATATAAAATGTTGGTCCATTGTCAAGGATGTGATTGTATTCAAATTTAAAAAATTATCTGAATACTCATTTTATTTTGAATTGCTGTTCTCAAGTAAAAATTGAAAGACTCCTCGAGCAATGAAGTTTATAAAACCGGCTACCGATTTTAACATTTTTGGTTACTTTCACTAGGTGTATTTTTTTTTTAACTTATGATCTTCAGACTTAGTAAATTAGTATTTTTTTTTTGTCAATGATGTTATTAATTGATTTTTGGATTGGTTTTTTTTTAGTACTAAGTTTCAATACTAAAAAATTGTCCAAAAATTTTGTCTACATAATATATTTTATACTAACCATTTTGATCTAATAATATTTTTAACACGTGTGTTGTTGTCTCTCTTTTGCTTTTACACGCTTGCCTAACCCAAATATACATGCCGCATCCTCTGTCTCTTACGCTTGAAAAACTCTGATATCTCTTACCGACCCGTGTGTTGCCGACATGTTCCCTTGTTTATCCGTATGCAAAATAACATTCTAAAATACCACCTCGCACTTGTGCACCTGTCATTCTTCCTTTCTTTTAATATAATTGGGACATGCAGAAGTTTAAAAATCAGAGAAACGGTAGCAAGAGACAGAGTAGGAAGTTGAATAAGGGACAGTATCAGAGAATTGGTTAGTATCTTCTCAATATCTATACTTATTATCACTGAAATTATAATTTATTACCCTTCATTATTTTTTTATTATCTAATCGTATTTGGTGGAGGGAATTTTAATATATAATGAAAAAACCTGTGTAATGCATATTCCACATTTCATCTAGCCTTTGCCCAACTGTTAACTCTTTAATACCATGGCAATTTGAAAGGTACAGTTGTAAAATATCACACTGTTTTATCCCCGCCGAGTTTTCTGTGATAATTTGTATATTATCTTTCTTCATCATACCGATAAACGTCTCCGCAATTATATTTATTTCATTTCATGAAACTGTTATTTTTTTCATCTGTATATTTTGGAAACCACCCACAACTATTCTAAATTATATATATATATATATATATATATTTGCGAGCACTCCAGTTTAAAAAAAGGAACAAATAACAAAATAAAACTGGCGCTGATATTTGAATAAAATGTGGACTTTGTTGTTTATACCTTTGTTTTATTATTCAACGTTGAAATGCCAAAGTAATGAAGTTTCAATGAAAAAGAGTTTTTAGACTTAGAATGCGTTTTTCATCGTGCCTAGCTTCATTGAAAATTGCTATGAAAATAATCCATTAATTTCTGTTTCATTAAAAAAAATCAGCTGGTTGCAAAATTGCTCTAATTCATTGTGTTATACTTTTAATATTAATCTTCTGAAAAGTTGAGAAATTCTCCCCTTTGGCATTCCAACTCCAATATGTTAAACATCTATTATCTTATGTTAAGCATTTTTTGGTGAATTGGTATTAGTTATTTGTTATGATAGGTTTATATCATTTTTACTACACTTTTTTTGTGATGGTTTTCTTATATTTATTTAGGAATGAGTTTTTGTCATGATTTTAATGTAGTTGTATGTGACTAGAATTTTTGCTCTTTTTTTTTTTTTCTATCTGCACGTCCTATCCATTGGAGGATTTGCCTTTTCCACCACAGGAAAATTGACTTTCGGCCACCATGTGGTGCCGGTTACCTGTCCCGTGGATCCTCGCTTCTACGTTTATTCTACGGGACCAGTTTACTATAACTAACTGTTCGTAGTAGATGCGGGCGCCCGAACCGTCACCCCCCCCCCCCCCCCCCCCCCCCCCCCCCCCCCCCCCCCCCCCCCCCCGGGGAGGGCCATCATTCACCTTACCCCCCCCACACTGTTTAATGTTCAAAAACACCTCATCCATTATTTATTAATCTAACTAGATCCTAATTAATGTTTTATTAGCCTCTTTTTATACAAACTTGGTACGCCTATTTTGCCGTTGCGGGACCTTATATTTTCTCACAATCACCTCTTCCCAAATCGCGACGTACATTTCTAAGGCAACTAACGCTCTTTTTGCTATGGCGCACCTCGTTTTCTCTCCCCTAAATTTTTTCCAATTGTCTTTAATTATTTTCTGTTTCTACAACTAGATGGTCTAGTTTTCTTCCCTTTTGGTCTTTTAGTTTTGATCTTTTTTGTGTTTTACTAAATTTTCGCAAACCAGATGAAATGTAAGAGGCTTTATGAGCGGAACAAACATTTTCTACAAATATGGTTCAAGCGAGGACCGATAGTAACTGGGGACGGGACGATAATATTTAGTTGTATAGATTGAAAGCAATCGGGTTAAATCGAGATATGATATAACGTTGGCAATTCCTACACCCTTGCTATTATGGGTGGGGTCGAGTTACTAAATAAACGATCCATGCATAACGCCGAAGTTCTAGTGCGAACGGAATCGAATCGCGGTTCCACTGAAAAACAACTGCGAAACGACGACATGCGCGGTACGATTATTTATGCGAATTATTCAACGACTACGGTCATTCAGGATAATATTTTTGCCGGGACTTAACTGTTGGTTGAACGATGTAGATCGCGGAAATCGGTAACTCGGGGATACGGTTACTGCGGGGTATTATTTTTTCTTCATTGTTCTTCTGGGTGTATTGGCCGGGGGACTATGAAAAAATAAACGAACTCCATGCGGGGGTGACACACGAACATTGCGGGAGGATACGGTAGATCGGGGTTCCACTGTATAGCTTACAAGCCCCCATCGGATTTGTGTTTTTTCCCCAATTTCCGCGCATTCATTTATTATATCAAATTATGTTTGATCTCGACAGACTCAAGTTGTAGAAGTGTCTCAAACAACATAGACTAATGCTAGAAAGACTTGGTAAATTTTGTTCTAAAGTTAGTATTTTAACAACAAAAAATGTATTTGGCCAAATGGTCACTCGGGAGCTACTTTACCAGTGGGGTAACTTGAGCAATATTTATATATGTGGAGGAAAGGGAATGCAGCGGGCTACATTATTTGTTTTCAAATATTTATTGTATGTTTTATCAAATTTATACATAAATAATTAATATATTTTTTTTGTGCGTTTGGACTTTCAATCTTAAATATTTCAATTAATACAATACATTGAGTAACAAGTGTGTATTGTAATGTAAAAATAAAACATTCTTTTGTACTACTGGGTTGTAAAATGTTTTCATAGTTTTTTTTTCCATCTCCAATAGAAGTTTTCCATCTCCAAACAGCAATCAAAATTTAATCACTTCATCTTATATGAGAATGTTTATTTAAATTTATAAACAAATAAAATCATAGTGAATGTGTGAAATCAAGCAACAGTATCTTTTAGTTTGTTGAGAATTATTTAGGAAACATCATTACTAACACCTAACCTGTTGTGACATATTTGATTTGCTTGCAATTGCATGCGGCGATGTCGAGCAGCATCACGCACATCATGGTGCGTCGAAGGTATGCGCAGTTTGTGATGCTAATTACTCTTATGGTTATTACGGTAAATTAGTCCGTTTAACACGGTCTTTTTTGGTAACGCTTTTAGTCCACGAATGCTTGTCTATCGATATACTGAAACTTCGCCTGAATGAAAGATCGATTCTGTGACACATTGACATGAGCCCGCCGAGTGGTTATCTAGAAGCTTTTACATCCAATTTGGAACTAAACTTAATTGAATTCATCTGTATATTTAATGTATTTATGTAACTACATATAGATACATATGTTGATATTGATTCTACAAAGAAAATTATAGAAATGGATTTTTACTCGTAATGTTATATGGCTGCAAATTTGTTTTTGAATATTAAACTTTCTCCTAAAATTCTTTGTTCATTTTGATTATATAAAAATAATGTTACCACCAAAAATCAATGCATATGTTTAGTATTCACGTATGAAGAGATAATGACAATTCAATATACAATGTAAGCGTTGGGCCTCTGTGGATAGTGTCTTGTGAGGCGTCGTTTGCACTATGAATGTGCGTATTTATGTTAAGCATTATCTGGTCACTGAGGACACGTGTATTCGCGGATATGCACGCATCACCCCGCAAAACACTGTCCACAGAGACCCTTATCCTAATGCAATTCTCTGCCCCAATCGTGTGACGATTCCGTTTCTACGGATTATTAGGGCTAATGTCTCATTTAAATGTTCACCGATCACAGAGCTATTTCACAGAAAAGGTATACAAATTTATGCATCAACAAATAAATTGTTATAACATATTCATAGTGTAAAATTATAGAAACAATTATTGGACATATTTTATTTTATTTATTTGTATTTCAACAGGAACACCGCAGCTCGCACCATCCGCTGGAGATGGAAGATGACTCCACCTCGGTCAGGTCGGGCGACACTCCCTCAGACCTCAAACGTATGTTTTTTATTCACTAAATTTATAATCTTCTTAAATTTTTAGGAATGGCAAATATTTTTTTGTAATAGACAAATTATTAGCCTAGAACTTCATTATATTTCAGGTTGAATAAAATTACATACGAATGCATCATCACCATGGATCGATCGTAAAAATTGTTGTTAATTATATAAGTTAAGAAGACAAGTATACATTTTAATTATAATAAAGACTCCTTGAATCAGTTGTAGTTTAATTGCGCAAGCAGGAAAAAAACAAGGTAACTTAAAACACAACGATCAATCTGCAAGCTCTGCTTAATGTTTCAATTATGTTTTGGACTGGATATTGATTTTATAGTATCATTTCATCCGATAATATATATATTTTTGTTTTAGTGGCCGAATCGGAGTCTGCGGGTGATGCTTCGCCCCCGTCTGCCGCCCTACCTCATTCTCCAGACAAGAAACAGGTCAATATTTTTCGCAGTCTAATCAAAACTGTTTTATGTGATTAATCAGTCGGTGATGTTTATTTACGATCCAGCCGTTCAAACAACAGACACTTATCACAACATGCGCTGGTTACCTTTTTGATATGAACATTTCAATATTATGTTTATGCAAGTTTAAACAATATAAATCCAAATGAAAAAATGTATTCTGATCATAAATGTTTCTACTGATAAATCAACTCTGCGAGGCTTTCAAGTAAAATTTTATTTTGCGCTCTGAGGAAAAAGAGGATTATTGATAAGGTGTGCTGATTCCTGGTTCCCGGTAAATTGCTCGAATGGAAATTGCTCGAATAACAAGATAATCAATTTGTTTCCGTTTGTTCTGTCTTAGCCCTAGTCTTCTATGTGTTCTGGAAATATATAGAAACAGTTTGAGTAACTAATTAATAAGCAGTTCTCGTAGAAACACTTCTGTTGAGATAAACTCCATTAAAAGATCATATGTTCTGCATTTGGAGCGAACACAGTAAAAATAAATACTTACGAAAAATATTTTTATATTTCACTCTCTAAACAAGTGTTGCACAAGATAAAAATGAAATTCGTAGAAAAAGTCGTGAAAAATTGTTTAAATAACCAAGCAATTCGAATAATTTGTAATTCGAGCAATTTCCATTCGAGCAATTACCGGCTCCCCTGATTCCTGCTAGTTGTGTAGATCATCTTCATAGCGCTTTTTGTGTATTTCAGGCCCCCAAAAAAGAGAAAGGGCCTGCACCTCGTCCTCCGTCGACACCCGACAGAGAAAAGGGCCCAGCACCTCCACCGCCCACTTCAACCGCCAACACCAGTGTCCCCCAACCTCAGTCTTCATCCACCTCCTCGTCATCCATTTCATCGAGCTCATCTTCATCAGTACACAACCAGTCCCAAGACATTCAAGTCACCAAAAGTCAGGCCCCGCAGCCTCCCAAGCTCTCCGCCGACAACTCTCCTGCCAAGAAAGATTCCCCTAACAGGAAGAGTGTCGAAGAGTCTTCCAAGATCAAAGAGAACAGCGCTAAGATTCGAGAGAACGAATTGAGGATCAGAGGCAACGATCTTAAGATCAAAGGAAGCAGTGAAAAAATCAAGATCGAAAGCAATACAGAGGATAACAAAGTAAATAGAAAAGACAGCGCTAGTTCGAATGAAATCGTTAAAGACATCACTAACATAAGCAATGACGGAAAAAGAGACAGTGGCGGAGATCTCAAACTTAAAATTCGTGATGTAAAACCACCCAAAGACATGAAAGACCCCAGTCGAAACAGACGATACTCGCACGCGGACGCCCAACTCACTCAAGAGAGTGGCAAACGGCTAGTCGATCAGGTCTGCGACGAAGCCGAGAAAGTCGTGTCTGAGAGGCGTTCAGGAGAGATCGACAACGCCATACTGGAAATGAGAAAGCCGACTAAACTCAACATAGACAGATTAATAAGATATTCATCGGAAGAAAATGTCAACGCGAGAGACGCTAGAGACCCCCGTAATACTAAACAAGAAAAAAGAAGCTATGGAGATTTTAAACGCAAAAGCTCAGCGGAAATGCAGCCTCCCAGAAGTACTAACGGAAGCAGTAATTTAACAAGAGTGAATTCCCAAATCGTGGTCGAAATTCGAGACGAAAACACCGGACGCTTGATCCCGATAAGGAGTACGAGCGGGGGATCTGGAAAGCCACCCGTCGACAGGAGCAAAAATAACAGTAGGACTTCTTCAATCGATGACAGCCATCTCAACACTTCCACAATTACCATAGGCACAGGAGATGATTCATCGAATAGCTTGGCTAGTAATATTAGCCAGGTGACCGTGGTCACGACACATCCACCAATTCTCATGGACAGCCGCAAGGTATTGCATCAACCTTTTGTATCTTTTTTGGGATAGTGAAGTCTTCATTTTTATTTTCAATATTGACTATTGTATCTAGTAAAAGTTTATTATCTTTATATTATCGGTCTTTACCGATAACAAACATAGCATTTCTTATATGTGATACTTAAGTATTTGCATTTTATTTTTATCAGATTCCTCCCGGGGCAGTCACAATATCTTCTGGGGGAAATTCTTTAGCTTCCTCTTCGCCTTCACCGCCCGTTCTTTCTGCCGTAGCCGATCAGGTTGTAATTGTGGCAAACGATACCAATAAAACAACTCAGGTCTCCTCACAGCAAGGCTCATCCAGTGACGATGACTGCTTTCCCTCCTTGGATTCACTCGACTGCAGCGCAACAATATCCGGTAATTGAATTTGACTCGTCCTATTAGTGCAGCTAATTCTTTGTCCCGCTCAGCCACAAAATATGTTTTCCTATACTCTTGATTTTGTGATCTATAATAATAATGCCCCATATTATCAATTATACATTATATTTTATTACTACAGCTGACATGTTTTTAAATAAACTGGTTATTCATAAAATATGGCATCACAATGTTGGTTAAAATTGTATTACATACCAAAAAGTCCATCAGAAATCTGCTATGTCGACTCAGGTTATCCTAGGTTTAAGGTATACCAGAACAGAATTTTTTAAGATTATTTTTACTCCTTATGAGACTCTTTTGACATCGATCAGATATAATTTCAGGTCAGGGAACTCCGATGATGAGTTGAATTATTTTGATGACAAATAAAAATAGTGGTTTTCATTTTATATTTACCTTACTATACCAAGGATTAATATTAAACGATATTATCTCTTGTCAGCCACAGAGTGCTGGTTTATCTAATGATTAAAAGCCTTATAGTAAAGTTTTGGTTCGTAATAATTATTAGTAAGTGCAATTAATGTTCCCTCTAAGCTGCACTCTATTACAAAACTATTTAAATATATTAATTTTACTGGAATAATCCTAATTAACCAAAATAAATTAGAAATTGAACATTTAGATAATATAATTAGAATTGAATATCACCCAACATGTTATCAAAGCAAGATATAGATTTGGATGAAGAATGAGTAGAATATGGATTATTTGTAAGGAACGACCAGAAAAACTAAAAAAAAAAAAAACTTATAAAATGTGTTTATTAGCGACTGATGATATATTAAAGCACTATTTTTTTTAAGGCAACAAAATAAATGGTCAGAATTTAAATCAATTTCTGGTCAGAATTTAAATCATCTTTTGGTCATAATAAAATTTGATTTTTGGTCAGAATAAAAATGTTAGCGGTCAGAATAAAATTATTTAATGGTCAGAATAAAATCTATTATACGGTGTCAGATTTTCATAAACATTTTCATTGCGTCAAATATTATGCCAAATTAATGTTGCAAAAAAAAATTATGCCACTCATTTGTTGGATTGGCCGGTTCAGCCTTTACATTTTCCGCGAAGCTAATCTCTTGCCTTAGAGGGAACATTTAGTTCAATTGATTCCCGCTCGAACAATAATCCATATTATGTTCCTACCGCAGTGAAAAGGTTAAATGTTTTTTTCCTCCAAATTAGATAGATTTTGAGTGTCAATGCTTTAATTCTTACGTCTTGAATGTTTTTATAAACTTCATACTCTTTTACGTGAGAACAGATTGTTTGTCAGTTAACGTCTTAACCCACTTCGGAAAGGTTGTATAAACTTTGCAGCCTCTGTTTATTCTGATTATTTTTATTTCGTTTCTAATTAAATAGCGATGGAGGATGATATAATGTTTTTTTTTCAGGAGTGGGTAGATCAGCGCGGAGGCTGGATAGCAGTGAAGTGCTCATTGTATCTCCTGTCGACGGCAGTCCTATCTCTGCTACAGGAGACTCCGGTGTATTTGATGACAGCTGCACAAATAATCAGGTGATTTTTCCATGATCAGTAAAAAAAATCTGGCATGCATTGGGTGTAAAACACACGTCTATTTAAGATTTCGACTGAATGTACTTGTTGGAATTTCAATATTAAATTTGAATCCTTTAAATTTTGTCACTAAAGACCCGGGTTTCTTTCTGCAGCTAATTGAACGTCATTAAAATCAAATCATTAGTAAAGTTAACCCACATCGCCATCAATAGCTTTTAATGATAAATTTATTTACTAAACGTCAGTTCAAGTCCATCCATGCACTTAAACGCCTAAAGATGCCGGAAGGCGAATCCCGGTCGTTAGGGAAAAAAATTGTATGAATGTACAAAATTGAACAATTTAAATTCACATCCATTACGCCTCTTGTATTGAGACATTTTCTAGCGTACATGATAAAATTAGACATATTCATAGCGGCTTAGGGGTTACATGAATTCTCGTTTTATTTGTGCATAAATTAATTGAAGAATATTAATTATTTTCAGGATACTAGTCATGTGTCTGTGGTAACTGTTGGTGAGACCAGGGTTCGAGTCAAAGATTCGTCAGGTCCGCAGCCGGGAGCCACGCATATCTTGTTGGATGGTTAGTTAGTTGATACACTCGTGTGATGATTGTTTTGTTCTTGCTTTTCTATCTATTACATGTATGAACTATTAATTTATATTATAGCCCGAGATAATTGAAATGCTAAACATAAACGATGGATTGTTTTGGGAACTAGAAGACTGTTACTTGTATTATAGATCTTAAACTTTAGAGGAGTATGGACGTACATGCACGTCGGTGCCATTTTTCTGTAAACGAGTATGGACGTACTTTGAACTCAACACAGGAGTGTTTATCTGTGGGCATACATGCCCTTTAAGTATGAATTACATATGTTAGATAGAAAAAAGTCACACAATTGTCATGTTAAGAAAAGTCAGAAAATTAAAGTAAGGTCAATATAGATCTATTTACTCCTCTAAAGGTTAAAAGCTGCCAGAACACTTCTTAGCGATCAGATCAAATTTCTTTCAATTTTTCATTTGAGATCTAGTGCCTTGATTAGAATTTGTCAATAGATTACTAATCAGTTAATGGAATGAAAGAGTTTTCCGGAAGTTATTTAGTTTAAACCCGATGTTTGCGGTACTTTTTGTACTCTGTTTCACTTTGATGCAATCAATATTGTGTACATCATGTTGGTTTGTCATACAAGAAGTTAGACTAACCCCTTTAAATGGTTGTTGAAGACAGAAATTGTCATTGAAATTATGAATTTTCACACATTTTGATTGACGGGAGGATAGTTTGAAGACTGAAATGATAATGCTATCAAAGAATTGTTAAACTGATGAGATAAATTATTATATAGCTAGTCATATTTTAATATCCTAAGCGGATCATGAAAGTGAAATTAAATCCCTCAGTGAATCTGTTGAACCATCATTATTTACTGCAAAAAAATAGATTTAGAAAGCTCTCAAAATATGGAAGTTACTCTCCAAATTCCAAATAGACCTGCAATATATCTGTGCATGGTGTGAAGAAAATATAAAAAAATTGGTTGTCTGTAAAGTCGGTTTACGGACGATAGTTTAACGTGACAACGTCATAAGAAAACATTGATGAAATGATTGCATACTTTTATGGATAAAATGGAGTCATTTTTATTGAATTATCATTATTTTGTATGGATACGAAGGAGTGAAATGAAATCTACAATTTTTTATTGATATATTTTATTCTCACTCATTAATTCAAATATGTTTATTACTTTGATGAACAGTTTATTTACAAGTAACAATGTGCTAGAGATAGATGCGGCACAATCCGAACGGTAGGCCGATCGTGCCTCTCTATCGCTTATCCGCGCTCTCGCTCGCACGCTTGCCTTCGGCGCAACGCAACAAACGGGACAATGAGTCATGTTTTTTCGTGCGTGCAGCGGGCGTCATCGATTTATAAGACGTTGTCACGTCAAAAAATCATACAAAGAATTTACAAAAATTGAAAAAAAACTGTCAATGCTCACAAATTTTTTAATCAAAAAAACTACTCAAAATAACAGATATTTCCTCTTATTGTGGAATTGAACTGACTAGTTCTAATAATGGTGGAAACAATTTCAAACCAGCTGTGAAAAAAATAGTTATAATGGTGGTAGACAGTGGTGAAAATAATAATACATTTTAGTTTTATTCCATGTCAATAACATATTCAAATTCAATATTAAATCAATGTCTTCATTTACTGTGTGACCGCTATACCAGTGCGTGCGGCACCGTGGCGCTGCATGCATTTCCGGTATAACAGTCGCAAAAAAAAGATTGCCAGAATTTGAAAATCTTTATTCCCTAATAATACTCAGAAAAATATATACGTTTTTAATGTAAATAGTAAATGAGTTTCAATATGTACTATGGTTTGCCTTGATAATTTATATCGGTTTTAAAAACCATTAAAAGACTTGGACAAAGCGTCGGTATTTCTTTTCTTAGTTTGTAAAAAGATCGAACTCTGCCTGATGGCAAAATCAAAATCGTCTATTATGCTAGTTTTTTTTTCATAGCCTGTGTTTTGTGATTGATTTTATAAGCTTGTCTCCTATATTGACCATCTTTTTTATATTTTAAATTGTTCTTACACTCACATCTATAATTAACAAAAATGGAATAGCAAAAGAGAGCTGTTTTGGAAAAGGCCATTAGGATTCGTTCATATTTTAAAATAAGCCATTTATATATTGCTAAAAATATTTAATATACAAAGTGTGTATAAAAAACAGTTATTTTAATAATTAAAAACAGTTATTTTAATAAATAATTATTGTTAAAAAAAAACGTATAATACTTTGACTCGCAATTAAATCAAAGTTTTTAAATTTCCCAATTTTTTTAAAATTGGGGATTTTTTTTAGAAGTTGGTAATACAGTGATTTCATAGCTGTCATTTTTGCAATTCGTTCATTTGCTTTTTCCAGTGGAATTAATGGTGATCCGTTTAACTTTTATTCTTTACAAAACTTAGTTACATTAGCGATGATATTTTTAGCTTGAGAGCGCCAAGGTTTAGGCATGATTGAAGCGATAATCAGTATGATGACGGCACGACTTTTCAATACAGACTAAACTCGTGGAGTAAGTGAGGTAAGTAGAATGCGCTTTGCGGAGGGGGGTTCCATATTTAGTTTCAACAGTCATCGCATTTCCGTGCGCAAACTTATAGAAGTCAGAGTCTACATAGTGTTTTATACAATTGAACATATTTTATGATGTTGTATGAGTCCCTTGCTTTTTTACGTGATTGTGAAAAACGTATCTACAATACAAATTGGGGGATGGTTTAATTACCCTTATTCAGAAATGACATGAAATTTCAAGAATAATAAATTGATCCTCGTATTCATTTCTCTTTGCAGGATCACAGTTATCAGTCGGTAACGGCTCATGGTCCGGAAGCAGTGCTAAAGACCGTCATATGAATGGCCGAAATACTTCTGAAGTCAGGGTGTCCCCTGACAGTTCGCAAACTCACGACTCCAGGTATGAAATTCACTGATATACATATAAAAATCTAAAATGGATATTTATCGCTTATTATTGGAGTGATAATTTTATTTTTATCGGGTAACATTTTTTTCTTCAGGTCTCATTCAGAAAGCGGTTCCATAAGGTCATCGTCTGGAGGGCACCTTACTCCTCCCAAAGAGAGAACTGTGGATAGATCTGATGCTGAGAGTATATCCACAACCATTAGTCAGGTAATTTGAGTGCTTGTGCTTTGAGTCATTCAAAGAGTATCGCACAATAGTGACTGTAACTTATGCTGGCATTATGCAGCTCATTCAATCCATTAGGATTAATTTACTATTGGTGTTCTAATAAAAATATTGAGAGTGGAAAACGCTTTGCGGTTTTGTTATTTCAAAAGATTTCTCATCTTGAGAGAAAAAAAATATTCTAGATGCAGTGACCATCTTTTAACCAAATTATAAGCTTTTTATTGTTTCATGTCTTGTCTCTCGACAAATATCTTTATATTCATACAATAGAAAATTGTCGCCTCAAGTCCCCGCAAAGCCTATATCAAATATATATATTTTTCAATTTAATATTTGATACTTGGGCATGGGTGTTGGTAAAAAAAATTTGAATTACGAATTACGCGATCACAAAAAAAAAAAAACGCAGCAATTGCCGACTTCTTGGAACATCGTGGCCATTTTTTCGTTCTGTCAAAATCACAATTATAGTCAAGTTTTCATAATAATAACAATAGAATTCGAATTAAGAATTACGCGATCACAAAAAAAAAATGTGACAATTGCCGTGTCGGCTTGAAACGTGGCCATTTCTTCGTTCTGTCAAAATAAAAATTATGTATTTCGGCAATATTACGATAATAGAACATATTCAAATGAAAAAAAAAACAAAAAAATTTATACAATTATTTTATCTCATACGAATAAAAAAACACTACATATTCAATGTATTTGTTCGCGCACGTGCTATAAAATAGAATGACGTCACTTACGAACAATGTACCATTCAAAGTTTTAGTAAATACCTAATATATAGATGTCTCTCTTGCACTAATGTGCGCTCGAGTCAACAACGGATTCTTTCTCATGTGATATTTCACTTTATATTGATGTCTCCCTTACACTAATGGGTTTGTTGTGAAGACACAACAGGGGCACACATTCCTTGGTAAACAAAGCATGTTAGAATAACTGTCAAATAAAAAATGCAAAAGGTGCATATTTGCTTGGCAAGTTCGTATTCGACGCAGCCTTGAAATTTTTTTTGTGTTTTCCGTGCCTACTTTCTTATTACGATCTGTTCACGACAAAAGCCTCAACAAAAATTTTGAATTATTAGAAATCGTAAGTACATTTTGACGAAAAACATTACGAATTACGAAATATGCGATATTTCGAAGTTGTGCTGAATAAAAATACAGGAATAAAATTAACAAATAAAAAAGATATTATTAAACCTATGTACATTCACACAAGTTTTGTCACTAACGACCCGGGTTTCGCCTTTCGGCATCTTCAGGTGATCAAGTTGAAACTTCAGATATCTTGCGACGCGCACATAAAACTACGGCTTATTGGAAATTTAAGCAAAATTTCGACTTCATACAGCATGTAGATAATGCTACGCTTAAGACTGCCTCATTATTACTTTAGTTTGGCCAAAAGTCGACACTTAGAACCTTGTAGTACTCAGCTCGCGAACTGTGTTAAAAAGATTAGGTTGAAATTACGAGATTTTATTCTGAGCCTTTTCTGGAGTAATGATTCTTATTTATTCAGTTTTTGTCGTCAGCTATTTTAAGTTCTTTATATGTATTGAATTTATTTTGCAGGATTCTCGGGGTTCAAATGGAAAAGGTGGCGTATCACAAGGACAAGCATTGGCGGAGGGGCAAATCGCACCGTCTGGTGAATCGCAGGTGGTGCTAAGAAGAAAGCAGGAACATCCCGCTGTGAATCGAATGCAAAGGTAAATAAATGATAATCCTGCTTGGCTTGCCCGTTCGACAATAAGCATCAAGAGAATTTGGTAAACGGGTGAAGACGAGAATGAAAATTCGCTCTATTAGTCTAAAAGCCTCTTGACATCTTCTGTGCAAAATTAAGCAGCAAAGAATAAAAATAAAACAAAATTTTCATAAGGGTACCTATTAATGGGGGGTAATTGTTAAATCTGAAACCAATGATGGGTTTTTTGTGCCTATTCTTTTTACTTTTTAGAAGTCTCAAGTTACAAACGATTGAATCAGTACTCATCTGGCTTTGATTTTTTTTTGACATGACATGAAGCATTCATTGAGATTATATTGTATACTATGTAGAATGTACATTTTGTTAGGCTGGCCTGGCGTGCTAAGGTACAACAGTGGTTGAATTACTTGTAATGAAAAAAATTATGTGAGTTCAGATAAAAAACTTGATTGATATTATTTTAGTCGAATCTTATCAAACATGAATAATTAATACAACCGAGATAGATTTTTTTTTCCATTCAAAAACCACTTTCTCCAGTATTTAATTTGGATATCTTTATCAACAGGTCGAAAGAAGACATCCAACTGGCCAATTTGAAAAAGAAGACTCGTAAACGAACGAGGAAATTTGAAATTGACGGAGTAGTCGTGACTACAACTACCTCTAAGGTAAAAAATATTTGACTATTTTAAAAATTTAAAATATTTCATTTTGCAGGCTTAAAACTGGTTTTACTGAGTATAATTTCTTTGTGGGATCTTACCTGTCTTAGATGACAAATATTTGTATAAACAATAAAACATTTTTTTATGTTCTCACAGGTGATATGGGGTGACGACGAAAACGGGCGGACATACGACGATCATGTATTCCGCAAACAGGAACTCCGCGAATTGAAAATGCTTCAGAAACAAGAGCAGAAAGAATTTCAGGATTTAACTCTCAAGGAAACGGCATTGAAGGAACAGCAAGACAAAAGGTTACTTATTCTCACTAAAAGTTAATGATAGCAAAATTTACTGCTGGAAATATTCAACCGCTTGTAACAGAATTGAAACCGTTAACAGCTCAATCATTGTCATGCGATATAAATATATCTTACGTGTGTTTTAACCGGTCCACAGGTTTGAACACGAAATGCTAAACCTGGCGCGGGCTCAAGAAGCTGACCTGGAAGGGCTCGCCCGTCAGCAGAAAGCTCTCGTGGAGAAAGCGGCTGCCCAACAAGAGGCCGACACTCGACAGGCCTCTCGCAGAATGAAAGCGGAGCAGGAAAGAGATCAGAAGCAATTCCGAGAAGGTCTCAAACGAGAGATGAGACTTCTCAAACAGGTCAATAGAGAACAATATAACTTAAGCGTACATTAACATAATATCCACGATTACTATCACAACAATAGAACAATAATTATCATTTCTACAAAACGTTTTGATATAATGGCAAAACACTTAAAAATCCTTATTGTATTTTACCCACAATGCATTAACGGTAAGGGTGCACCATAAGCAATTCACCTAAATTCATCCTTCGTGACGTCTAGTAGGAAATCTATCAACTTTCATACAAAAGCTTTAACCTTTTGACGCGAACTAGCGCCAGAGAATTCTATAAATTTTGCGATCGTTGTCTATGAATTTTGTATACAAAAGGTATCTGTCAAACTGACGTTTAATCGGAGATACGTTTAATGTCGGTTTGGCAGATGAAAGTAACTTCGCTAGCTTAGACATGAAAGTGCATTTGTATCGACATGAAATAAAATGCACACAAATGCATGGTAAATATTCCTTACAAGATGTGTGTTCACCGTCGTTGGCTTCGAATCCCAGTACAGTCTTATAAATTGATTTATGAATTTCTGTTCGTAGGCATGGATGTGTGTTGTCTTAAAATCCTCTCTCCCACCCATACTATCCTATGAACGAGGCGTATCGAAAGCGATTAGCTAACCACTAATCCTGTTCTAGCCCTATCTTTCTATTCCTACTCTCTTTGGAAAAAGAGAGGTTGAACAACTGAGTAACAAACAGTTCTTGTAGAAACACTTCAATTGAGATAAACTCCACATTGGAAGCGGACATGCTAAAGAAAAATCACATGGGGAAAGAATGCTAGTCTTTTTCATTTTATTCTTCCAGACGTCCTATCTGCAGACAAGTAGCAATTGCCACGGACAATAAAAATATTTTTTATTTTAACAAATTGCATTGCTTACTATCAATTTTATTTAGTAAGATACCTATTGTAAACTGATTTTTGTTTAGAGCAGAAAAGGAATTTGAGAACAATTTTAAGGTCATGGTTTTAATAACCTTGTATGTATCCTCTTAAATGTTTAAAAAATCTGCAATTGCTGAGCACACTTCATTTGGTCCTCTCCCCAATTCAGTTTCCTGTCAGTAATTTAGGTAGGTAAGGTAGGTAAGTAAAATAAAATAAAAACATCAGTGGGTGTAAAAAAATGTTTATTTCCAAAAAATCCGGCAATTCGATCATGTTTATCTAGAAGAATTGCCAAAGAAAACACTAACTAAACAAAAATACTGAGAGTCACCAATGAATAAGGAGTTCATTAAACAACTTAATAGTATCGAAAAGGTTTTAATGTATAAAGCAATGTTTATTAATCATAAAAGTAAACACCATTACAGGGCAAATTTTATGTTTTGGGGGGCACTTTTTACCTTGCCAATCACTCATGATTGGCAAAGGCAGTTATTCAAAATGGATAACGGATGACAACACAGACATGTTGCATGTAACAAAGTTTAAAAACCTTCAATAATAATCTGATAATAAGTGTTTAATTTCTACAAATATTACTTTAAACCAGAGCTGTGGAGTCGTGTAAAAAAAAAGACGACTCCGATTCCAGCTTAAAAATAATTAACGACTGACTCTGAGAAATTTTTCAACAATTTCATTTTAACATATATATATGTATACCATCAGATCATCTTTAGTCAGCCAAGCATTCAATGTCAACACTTTGGACTATTTTGTTTGAATACACACAATTTTTCACGACTTCGGCTCTGGCCAAAATACCGCGACTCCTACTCCACAGCCCTGCTTTATACGTAGTTGTTAGCTATTTCGACGTATGACTTCATCAGAAGTGTGTTTAAACTTACATACACTCAGCTATATATTATATCTACTGGCTAAGAAGTGATAAACAATATATTCTGTCAATCAACATCCTGATTTGTATTGCAAATTATAGTATTTGAGTTTATCCTTTATTATGAGTATGTTATTATTATATTAGATATATGAACGAATATGAGCAAGATCTTTTATCCATGACCAGTCCCCATGTGGACATATCAACAGAAGAAGATTGTTTTTTTAACTTCCTCTCGTAAAAAGAAACTTAAATTAACCTAATATTACTAACCGCATTTAAGGCAACAAAACTTTTTGTATGATTTAAACCTGACCATTCCTGTAGAATACGGGGCGATTTAGATTCTTATGGGGATTCGTTGGGCCCTGTTTAAAATACTGTGTAGGTATTATTACTATGTACTGGGACTCGAACCTATAAAAACCAATAGACTGGAGTGAACTAGAATGACGGACATATTGAATTACACTAAGAGACTTAGGTTAGGACAGGCATATCAAAATATCTCGCCGGTTCACGAATTTTCATACCCCGTTGAATACGACTATCAGCAAGCTCCGGAAGAAATGCATATCTATAAAAACTGACAAACGTGGTATGGCTGTTAATTCAAAGTCCAGATCAGGATATAATCTAATAATTTCTAATCCACTATCTGCATAAATGATCAGGTCACAAAAGTCTTTTTTGGCAATATACAATTGGCCTTGTATTTGAAACCAATAATTGTGGGTTTTTTTGAGATGGTGCTTACAATCAACAATATTGACGCAGATATTTTCTTCAAGAGCAGCATCATAAATTGTTTTTTTACCTATAGAGGGCAGACTTTCACCTCAATCAATCTATTATCTCCAACTAAACCATCTGGACTCGCAGCTAAAAATGAGAAATCTTTCCTGATGAAAAGACCGCAACGGACGACGTTTACACTATTTATTTGCTCATACAAATCGATAGTAGTCTGTTCATTTTGTCTACCATATATAATTTCTTTTGTTACAATTTCTCTTTCAAGAATTAGGTTTTTTACTGTATTATGCCAGAGTGTGGAGTCTCGCATTTTATAAATGATTCCGAACTTTGATGCCGTCAGTCTTTTCTGCCGTGCTTCTATCCACTGAGGATTATCAGCTTGTCCGACGGTTGCCAGTTGTAACTGCATGCACTTTTCATCAGAAATAGCATCAGCTTATAGGCTTTCCAAAATATTGTCCATCATTTCTTGCAGTTCTGTAGGAGAGACGTCGGGTTCGGCAGTATTAGGGCCATATTCACAGTCCGATTCAGAAATTAGTCTCCAATGGAAAGCTCTTCATACGGGATAATTTCGTTTTCCAAATCTAAGTCGTTCGGTAAAATGCCTGAACATTGAATTTCTTAATTTTCACGTTTTCGATCTCTCGCCATTGCAGCGGCTGCCCATAACTTCTTGATAAATTTAGAACGTTTATTCTTACGACAACACTTCTTCGACAAAGATGAAGGAAGAGTATCTTTTATATCCATGTTTATTGACAGTGCTAAAATTACGTCGGAATGTCGGAAACGCGGTCTAAACGTGATGGGTGAAAGCTTAAATTATTAATAAATAAGTAGGTATGTTGTATTCTAAATGATAGACACAGCACAAGTTATTATTGTGCATATAGTGAAAAATAAGCTAGAAAGTTTTTTTAGAAAGAAAGAAATTTTATATCTTATAAAATAGGTTATAACGTTGATACAAACAATGATAGCGTCTAAAGATGATGGCTGAAATCTTTAATTTATTATAAATAATATAAAGTGAGTATTTAGTATTCTAAATGATAGACACAGTTGCTATTATAGTGCATAAAATATAAAAATAAGATAGAAAAAGAACATTTTATACCATAACAAACAAACTGTCAAAAATAAAATAGGTTATAATGTCGATTCAATCAATGAAAGAGGGAATAGGTTTAGATATCGTAGTATGTGTGTATCTTGTGTACCTATACGAGCCTTACAACTACATACATTTATTCCTGCCGACGCAAACAAAAACTGCGGAATAATATACGTTCATCATTTCAAACATATTTTGCCAAACAACCCAAGCAGCGACAGCTACCTATTATGACACCTATTAAAATGATCAATTGTGCATTTATTTTCAGACTCTGAAGAAAATTAACGAAAGCTCATAAAATTATAAAATTTACACCAACGATAAAAAAATGAATAATTTATAAAACTATATTCGTTTTTTTGTCATTTGTGACTTTATTTGCTAAAAAACATCGTGTAAAATAGTTTTGAAATTAACCGTTTTCAAATCCAAATAAAGTACTAATTACGTATTAAATCAAACGTTTATTGAATATCATATTCAAGATTAGTGCTTGAACTATCTTTAGGTTTTTAAATCAGTGATAAAAAACCAGCCGTTAACTTTTTTCTAGGTAAAAACGAAAGCCTGTTTGATTTTTTTTTTTTTAAATAATGAAGTTAATACTCAATTAAAAAATATAAAAATATTTTTCTAGCTATCCTTAAGTTTATTACTACGAATATAAATACTTTTTACAGTGTAATTTGGGAACAACTTTAGCGTGACCCTTACCCTTAAGAAAAAAGTTCTCTCATATGCTGAAAACATTTGTTTTTTTAATAAAAAATATCTATTTATGCATAAGTGCACAATTTTCAAGCTGTTTCTTGGTTACAACAGATTGTAAAATAAGTTATATTTTGCTTATTTGACATGTAAAACAGCCAATTACCGGTCTTTAAAATAAACAGAGTAACCATTTTTTTTCGTAACCATTTAACCAAAATTTATCGTTTCAAAGTTTATTTCAATCATATCTGAATTGGTTTTGCCAAAAAACCATTTGCAAAAAGTGCTATTTTTCGTTCAACGTCGAAGAAAAAATATGTATACTGAAAAGAACTCACTGAGAACTCTGATTATAGGAAGTGGAACTCCTCCCCAAAGAGCGTCGCAAAGAAGCATTTAGAACAGCAAAGCTGAGATTGGAAGAAGAGCAGGAGGAGAGGGAACAAGCTTTTCTACAGCAGCTGACTCAGGCTCAGGAACTTTGTAACGCCCGATTGCATGACTCGCATAGAGACCGGCAGGCCTTGTCCGACAGACAATACCTGCAGCAAAAACAGCAGGTATGGAATAACTCGTTACTGTCTATATCTCATATTTTATAATTAGGATCGCAATGCACATATTGTATATTATCAGTCTGCTTAGTCAATCGAAAAGCTGTGCCATAAAGCCAATGAATTATATAAAGTAAAAATTTGATAACAAAGCTGCAACTGGTATATTATTTGTCCACTGAGAAGAAAGTCATTTAAACTCGAGCGCTTTTTATTATCAGACAAAAGAAATTAATATTTTTTATTGCTATAATAACTCGTAAATCATTTTTTATTTGAACTGATTGTTCATAGCCAGTATTATTACTTCAATTCTATTATAATGCTTTCCTGTTATATATTGCCAAACAGTAGGTGCTTTAGGTCATAAAAAAATTAAATAGTCTGCTTTTATTTTAAATATACATGTGAAATTGATTTTATTTGTCATTACACGTGTATCACCCTTACCCAAGAGAGTCTAACTCAAAACGTATATTCGAAATAATATACATACAGAGATAGGATCGAGGAGCGACCGGGTACGAAGTGACCCAAGACAAATTTGCATTGCATATATTGAGGTATCATTGAAGACTAGAATAAATAACAACTAGATGTTCAAATTTTCTACTGAAATGAAAATATAAATAGCAGAAAGTTATTAGCACAACCAAAATATCAAATTATTTTACCTTGAAAAAAGGGTTGATATTGACCTGTATGACAAATTTTTCGCTTCCAGGTCATGAGAACTGGCGAGGCTGCATTGTGGGAGTTAGAAGAGAAACAAATACATGAAAAGTTCCAGCTGGGAAAGCGACAGCTCAAAGAGATATTCTTCCTGCAGAGGCATCAGATGCTTGTCAGGCATGACAAGGAATTAGAACAGATCAAAAGGTAAGGCATTGTTTACTTTCACTTGATCTTCTGCTATTATAATAATTATATACCATAAGGATCTTTCGGTAAAGTTGTCTATTTGAATACTAAATGCGACTGACTATCTGACTGGTTATGCTCGAAAGTCTACAACTATAGCTCTTCAGGCACATATACCGATCCTAGATTTTGAATACCGGCTTGTTCATCATATTGCATGGATAGCAGAATGAGCCACACATAAATTGAAATAAAAGTTGATTTATTTTTGGTGTCATAAAAACTCGCAACAGTGGCTGTCAAGTTTTTTTTTGTCTAAAGTTAATACTCTCAGATTGGTGTTTCATCGGCACTACATGGTAACGTTAAAAAGCTCTGACAACAGTATTGAATATATATTCTTTTTCACCATTTTAAATATTGCATGGAAATATAGTTTTATAAAAATAATTCTTTACTGGAATTCCTGTAAAGAATTATTTAAATTAAAATGTGTCGAATTCTAATATTCTATTTTCTACATCTATCTATCCATCGTAGTTATGATAATAAGTATTCATAACTAAGTCTTTCTTCAATTTAATCTTTATAAGAAATCAACTTATCCGAATGGCATCGGTGAACTTTAGCTAGTATAAATGACACATCATGCGGGCTTGAAGGGTTAAATAAGTAATACTCACTAAACATTGACAGTAATTTTATTCTGATTTTTTTTCTCCATTGACAGAATGAATCAACGTAAAGATGACGAACTTGCAAAGGGTCAAGCATTAGAAAAGAGATCATTGCCGAAGCGTATTCGAACAGAGATGAAAGCTAGGGAAATGATGTTCAGAGAAAGTCTTCGTATCAGTCTGGCTCCTGGAGACCCCGACGAAGAGCGGGACAGGCTCAAAAAGGTAATGAAATAATATTCTCTCTACTGCTTGCACTGAATAATAATTGTTTTTATGCACCAAAATTCTATCCGTGCGTCAATTACCGTTTTACAACATTTTTAGTGTCTCCATATCCCGCTGTTCCCAGTCAACTATTATTTTGTTTCGTTAGCAATAACTGTTGCCCGATGCGACAGCTTGGCAGTTTTACTTTTCATTTCTTCCAGCAGCCTTCAGACTCGATCTGACTTTATGCGGGTCGTAATAGCGGTAATATGTAACTGTTACTGTTAAATATACCAAAATACCAACGAGTGTTTTATTTTCTTACAAAATTACTCCGGATCATTTCATGAATCTAAAAGTGTCCCACAAAAAAGTGATTAACCTAAATATTACAATAAATCCGCCCACACTGGTTCAGGGGACACTTTTTATTAACATGAAATGTTGATAGGTGATTTTTTGACAAAAAGAAATGGTCGTAGTTTGTATTTTAATATATTTAACGATTACAGTTTGTTACGGATTGATATTATTACTTCACGTGTAAATTTAAGGTGTGGGCCTTTTGGATTGTATCCAAACATTATTGCAACGAATGTCGGCGGAGACTGGTACACTGTCGCATCATCTTTGTAATGTCGGGCTACAATTATTACTCACAAAACAATAAAAGATTTTTGGGAAAATAGTGTGGCTTAGAGGCAGTGAAAAGTTGGTGATTTATTTCTATTTCTAACTACACATTTGAGAGGTAACTGGATGACCTTTTTTTACATTCCTTGAACTGTAACAGTTCCAGGAAAACGAAAAGAAACGATACAGAGCGGAACAGTTGAGGCTGCAAGTGAAACAAGATCGGCAACGAGAAGAGCTGCGGGCGGCCGGTGAAGGCGCCATGCGAGAACTGGAACAGCTCCAGAACGAGAAACGACGGGCTTTGATGGCCCACGAGGCTTCCAAACTGCGTGCCCTCGAAGAACGCTACGCTGCGGAACTTCGGGAATGGAGGGGACATCTTGCACCCAGGAAACAGGTATATTGGAATACACTTCGAACTCGTTTAGTTGTGATACTTTTTAACATCTGGTTATCTATCAGAATGTTAACTGTATTAACCCCTTTAACTCTAATTAGTTTTAGTATAAACAATCGTTCGACAGCTGTTACTTTGTTTTCAATAGCACTCTTTACACACAAACGCTTTCACGCGCCATTGGGTGGTGCGTGTGCTTTAAAGTTTGAACATATATTCTTTACACTTGCTCTTTCTCATTTGAAGGCACACATCACCCAATTTTGCTTGAAAGCGCCTGCGTATGAACCCCGCTATTTAAGATAAACCAACATATGTTTCCGAAGACACTTCTTAATCGAGCGGAAAGTCTTTGAAGGTTTTACGAGATTTCTCTAGTTACCACTAAATTCATTTCAAATATGGGAAATTATTTGATGTTTATAAATAACACTATATTTTAGTGCTTGGATGGTAGTAAGTCTTTCTTGCACTTCATGCGGTTGTTGTTGGCGTTACTATGAAAGAACAAATAATGATTTATGCGTAAAATAAGAATCGCTTTGCAGATGGAACAATTTTGTATTAAGTTACAGCAGGAAATTATATTGAATAAAATGAAATTTGAGCCTAGTTCATTTGAATCCTTACTCTGCCCAATCAAAAAACGCGAATTACAGAGAAGATTTAAAAAGTCAGCAGTCATTGTTGAAATGTACTGTATTTTCCATTTTCATTGTATAATTGCAATGTTTTCCGTGGACGAGAAAGAGTTAAATTTGGTCCTGTATTTTTCACAATATTGGCAACTCATCCAACAGGTATGTTTCATTGCCAAAATAATAGTGATTTTTTACCTCTTTCTTTTTGCAATGCCTTCTCTCGGAATGGCTTATTTTTATTCAGTAGACTATTTTATAATATACTTTTCTGTGCATGGTGTTTATTTACTTTTGGTTAGTTAAAAATAATGATGCAATAATATTATCAGAATTTTTCAATGGACTCATTTTAGTATATAAAAACTCGTTTGCCATTCGTTTGATTTGAATATTACTCGACCTCTTACTGAGTATACATGGAAAATAAATATTAATTACTAGGTAGTCTATTTTTTGAACAATTCTGTTATATTACTCAGTTTATCAGTTTATACTTGGTTTATGGTGTTGACCAATATGTAAACGTTTCAAAAATGCATGTGCGCTTGTTTGTTGAATTTAAATTTTATACGTGTAGCCTTCGAATTATTTTTGTTTGTAAAGAAAAATTTTCAGTGTCAATTCGGGAAGTTTATTAAAATACACAACCTTCCGAAAGAAAGGTTTATAACAGCATTAAAAGTTTTTATCGGCATGTTGATTTTTAAATCTCAACAGACTTGATGTAAACTATGTATTTTTTGAAAAAGTGTCGTGCGTCACAAACCAAGAAGTGGCTGAAGGTTTGTAATTATTTTACAACTTAAATGTATTTCATTCTAATATTCATATAATCCTTCTTTAAAAGAACTGTTCATGATAACTTTTACTCTTGGAAATGTTTCTAGTTTCTCTTATAATTCTTATTATCTTTGCAAAATGGTATTCGCTTAAATTTTATCTCTGATATAGTCTACTAACTAAAAACCCATCGCTCAAATATTAACAGCTCTTCCTGGACTGGCTGACCGAACAGATATCGGCCCACGAGGCTGTCCACGGACCGATAAACCCACCGTCTGTCAAAGAAGAACTTTTGAAATCTCCGTGGCCCGTTAACGCCCTCCACTCTATCCTGCAATCTTCCCCCATCAGGCCCCGTACATCCTTTATGTTGAACACCCTCACCAGATCGAGGACCACTCTGTCCGCAGGAGACACCTTGAGCTTAAAACAGCGGCGTAGAAGCATCAGCCCAGACCTGTCGATCACGTCAAAAGGCAGCGGATCGTCTCGTTTATCACTGTTCACTCCTTGGAAGAAATTAAACGATGACGATAACCAAAGTTTAAATCCTATATTCGCATTTGCAGAACTGAAACAAAATGTCACGTCTCCGAGTCGAGTGATTTATGACAACGATGAGAGTGTTTCCAACAAACTTAGAGCCGCCGGAATCATTCAACGCGATACTAGAGTTTCAAATTCTTTAGAGAATCTTGATAAAGTAACTCCTAAAAAGTCCGCTCGTCCGGTGACTGAATACTTATACTCTTCTCCCAGGCAGGATACTGCAGATTCTCATCCCAAATTGAGTGTTTACGAAGAAAGTCTCGAGTTGAACAAGGAGAGAGTCGCATCGAAATCGTTGAACTCCTCAATACGCTCTAAATCGTCTGTCATTTCGGACATTTCTAATGTATCTAATGAGTCCGGGGATTCTGTTTTCTGTTCGAGCAGTGTAAACTCGGTTAGAAATGTTGATAATAAATCGGGTATTTCGATTCGGGTGACGACTGAGAAATCGAGTAACACGTCTATCGTCGCTGTCAATAATTTTGTTCCCGGCTTAAATTCCACCGTGCTCAATACCGACCATTTGCAAGAGGAGAGTAATGATTACGATGACGATGGTGCGTCATCTTTCAAAAAGACCACCGACCCATCCGTACTGAGACTTGATGGCGGTTCAGGACAGAAAGAAAGAGATAGTTCATGGGGTAAATCCAGACATTCGAGTGACTATGGTTTGAAACTCAAGAAAACTAATTCAGTCGCAAATGCCGAAGACGATTCCGCTGCCTAGTGACGATCAGTTTTTCGATCATTGATTATTCAAAGCAAAAAATAATACCTGTAAAATATTTAGTCCGATTGTATTTTATGTTGTCTCTAATCATGTCCATTGTCAAATATTGTGTTCTGTCGCTCATTAGAAAATCGTTTATTGTTTGGTGCATTGATCATGTATTATTTCCATCAGTGTAGTGTTATCCTACAAAATCAACATTATTAGTGTTAATATAACTTGAATATTGAAAAAAATATACTATTTTGATTTTTTTTCCATTTACTATCGCTTAAGATAGATCAGTCACGATCAACAAAGGCATCCTAGACACTATGTCCAAGATATCAAATTTAAAATGAAAAAATCTAAATTAATACCTGACAGGCTTGATCGCTAGGATAAAGCTCTTACCACTAGACCACAGAGCCGACTCATTGTGTTTAGATTGAAAGCACAACCGGAAACTAAACACTAAGAAATTATTTTTAAAATGGACCATGTACACTTTGCATCATAAAAAGATATCAAAAAGAAAACATTTTTGGCTGTCAACAAACATTTTTTTTTACATTCATAAGATCTTACACACTTGATGTTTTTTAAAGAGATTAAGGCTCCCTAGAAATCTTAACTTCAGTTCTATCAGTAAGACGATGGAATATTGTGAAAAAAATTTTCATTAAAAACACCCGTGGAAAGTAAGACTTAATATTTTTAAAGGTTCATATCTCGGTAATTTACAAATGTGGAATAAGGTAATTCATCACCGAGGAGACATACTTAGCGTATTACTCGACTAACCAGTGTTATCGTTATCCAAACAGTGGCGCATTTCTATATGGTCGATGGTAAACACATCTACATGCGAGGGGCGTCTATGTACCCTACGACTGGGTATTGCACAGATTGGACTGATTGAAAGTCATGACGACACAATGCAATTTCAGATGTGCGCTGTGACAGAACTGTTTATTTATGAATCTCATTACATATACTTTGCTCTTACAAACTGTTAAATTAAACAAATTCTGCATAATTCAAAACAAAACCGCCGGAAAACGAATAGATTACAGTTCTTCATTCAGTTTTGCATGCTTCTCTTCGTCATAACATGGTGCACCAACGTTGAGACTGCCCATTTTAATTGATATTCCAACAAATTAATCTCGTAACAGTTTGCTTAACATATAAGTATGCAATAATTCCATATAGTCTGTAGGTAAATTATAATATTTATTATTTCATCTCATACAAAAACCATTCAATATTATATGTTGCTTTATAATTGTAGCATGGTGTTATCCTGTTCAGTGTGTGGTGTTGGTAGTTAGTTATGCATGTGTCTTTTTTATTTATTCTTATTAAAAAAACAAACTAGATTTCACTACAGATAATCATGAGATTTTAACATGTCTATTTATTCACTTTATATATTACTTATCGTTCTAAAAGCTTCATGAAATTTGATAATGGTATTGAATTCGATTCAAATATTCAAGAGCTTCATGTTTATAGTTTTTTTGTTGCCAGAAATAATTGGCTCGATGTATATTATGTTATATTATATAAAAATACACAAAATATGGCTTAACTTGTCTTTTCAGAAAATACAGCGTGTTAAAATCTATCTATTTTCATTCATAACTCAAAACAGCCAGTTCTTGACTGAAACGCCTTCTACCAGTATTCCGACGATATAATTCTTTTAAAATATTTTTTATTATAAACTCGTGCAAATTTCTTTTAGTTCATATTTCTGGGCTGTTAATATAAAAATCTTTCAATTTAATAAATTGATTCGAAAGTTTGGGTTGTACATAGGAAAATCTAGTAAGACAGCTTTAAAGACCCTCAACAGTTGACCATAAACTGTATTTCATTTGAATTATAAATATTTCAAATGTGAAAGTGTAGTTTAATCAAATGGGACAGCAGAAATAGCATTAAAATCGCGAGAAAGCATATAATTCTGGGCACGCTCAATTGGGGTTTCACTGTATTTATATTTACCATTGCTTATTTCATTATTCTCAATAATGTAAATAATTGAACCCCACAATAGGATATTTTGCTAGCATTTTATTATTATTAAAAATACAGGCTGGGATATAATTGGTGTTTCTACGTAGAAAATATATCTTTTTTTTTATCACACTTTAATTCTGTCCGTATAAATAAAATTTTCACATTGGCGAACTTCGCTGCTGATTCTGTGAAGATTTTTTTTTTTGTAATTTATTCGGTATCTATGTAGTGTTTTCTTTCTTCCTTCTTCCTCTGCTATCCAAACATCCTAACTGCATGAACAAAATGAAACTTTTAACAAGACTGCGCAGCACACACTCGGTGTCTCGGACACATTTTCTGTGAAGGTAAGAATTTTCATAATAGAAACGAGAAAAACAGTTATATTTAACTTATTTTCTGCCTCATGTATAATATGCAAATATCGGTTTGGGAGGTATGGATCAAATTTCATTTATTAATTAAAACGTCACTGTAGGTATGTGTGTTTTTACACAATCCCGCTAGTAAGGTGGCATACATATGCTACCTCTGCGTTATGAATATATAATGGAAAAAAAGAATAACAAAATTTATCAAACAATTAATTGTCCAGGTGAAAATGTCACAAATTTATAATAAATTGCTTTTTCTTGACTAGTTTTTATCAGTCAAAAAATCCTGCTTTATCCAAATGTATGAATAAATTATTCATAATATATTGACCCTGGAAATTTCTTGTCGGAAGTTCTATTTTTTCTTATTCTAATTGGAGATTAGGGAACGTGCAAGACAGCATCCTTCCACGTCAGTGATCATAAAGCGACATCGGATTTGGCTCGCTCACATGCTGCGGATGCCTCCGGAAAGCCTAAATCCTGCCTGGCTTTTCTTATGACCGGTGGGATTCCGGCTTCCTGAATGACCGTCGGGTACTATCCATAGGATATATTCGGCGGAACTGAAGGGTGCTGACCAATGATCCCTCTAAGCTGTGTGCGTGCGCGGCCGTGCAGCAGTTGGGAGGCCCTCGTGCACTCATTCTGGGTTGGCGCGCACTACAAGACAGTTGTTCAATTAATATTTGATCGGTCCGCGCAGCCTTTGAAATTTCCGCGCAGCTAATCTCTTGCCTTAGAGGGAACATTGGTGCTGACATGTCACGGGAGGAAGCAAAGTAATTGGCAGGAGACGGAAACATGGAGGTGCCGCGTGGTACCTATATGCTCCACATTGGGAGCGAATTTCAGCTTGAAATTCAATTGCAATTTTGAAAAAAAAGGCTTAACATTTAAGTGAAGAAACGGGACTACTATTTGCAAACCTGGCCCATTTCAATATTGCTGAAAAATGAACCTTATATGTATGTCATTTTGTAAATATAACTACATTTCAAAAGTATTTTTTGATAGTCTCAAATCTGACTTGATTATTAAGATGTGTATTTCTTTAGAAAATTGCATTAATGTTTTATTTTTCAACAATATTGGAATGAGCCAAATCAATACACTAATTAAACTATGATACAAGCTTAATGCATATTAGTGCCCAATGAAAAGCATTTTTTACTCATGTATTGATCTGAATAACCATATCATTGGCTGGGTGTTTTTTGAAATATGAAGAACATTTCTTTTTTTTTAAGATTTTTAAACCTCCCAGTTTAAGTGGGGGAGTATATATTTTTTATTTTTGATGATTTATCCAATGTACAAGACCAGTAATGGTTTCCAATAATTTGTTATTCGAAATATCTATTTAATTGCATACGGTTTTTGGTTTTAATTAAAAAAAAATTGTTTTCAGGCACTGGAAGAAGAATTCACTGTCCAGTTAGATGAGCAGGAAAAACTCTACGGACCCATAGGGCTCGTGAGAACGTCCTCCATCGCGATCGGCGGGCCGCACTTGTATTCGTCCAGCAACAGTCTCGCCTCTTCGTACACCGAGTGACAAATATATGGCACCGAGAAGTGTACATTGAGTATGTTATTTACGTGAATGAAAAATATCTCGATAAACATAATTTCTTTGGTTTTCGTAAGAAGACGGGTCCATATTATTGCAAAGCGGTGCAGAACTTGATGCAAACTTAACTAAACTAAACACAATTAGATTAAATGTCCGATCAAGCAAAGTGAAAATATTCTCTTCTGTTTGGAAAAAGGGTTGTGCGAAAAATACCGACTGCTATCGAATAACACAATGTTCGAGTATGAAAATTTTTGCTGTTCAATCAGCATTTTATAATTCAGTCTATTTGTATCTGTACATAATTAGAGTTATTAATTTAAACTGCGGTTAGAAAGCAGACGTGAAGATATCGATTAATGTATAACCGTGAAGTATTTTCGCCAACAAATCTCAATTGGATCCCTCTCTTCTGGGCCCCGAGACTTTATGTCGCTCGCGAGCGGTGCTGAAATAATGTTATCAAGGTTTACGATGACAGAAATGTCACTCGTCAAAATATTGTGCTTCGATCTGTCCATTGAATAGGGCTGCTTACCAGCATCTCATTATATGATAGTATGAACCCTTTGGCTTGATATATAGACTGCGTAGATCATTTATTGGTGAGGTGATCTAACCCAAAAACGTGTATAAATTATGTATATTATTGGAGAGCCGATGGTGTATTATAAAAAAAACATGATTCGCAACAATATAAGACGGTTCTTTTTCAAATGTTTATTTATTAACAAATCATTTATTGTACTGAAGAAAACACGCTACCGTTGAGGATGAACGATATTTGTTTTTCTCTTTTAATGTAGTTACGCATTTATTTTACATAGTGTAGTATTGCAAACGGAATAAGAGGTACGTGAAGTCTTCGTTTCGGTCTAAATTGAACAATGAAGATTAATCGATCGCGTATTGTTAAAGCTGATCCCGGATTTGATCCGGACTGAGTCAATCATATTAATATTATAGGCCGGCTCCGTTCGGTCACTTATCATTGAGATACGTAAAGGTACCGAACGATGTGGAGTGCGGCCCTTAGAACCTTTCTAATAAACAATTTATTGTTAATCGAACGTCGCAGATGTTCATCTGTTTGAACTGCAGGCTCGATGATTTTTACTGTTGACAATTTAAATTGCCTTAAAAACATTATAAATGATTTAATTGATCGCCTTTGATGTCTGCAATCAAAAAAATATTAACGAGAGCGATCGGCCTGCATAGTATTTGTGTGTCGTCGATTCGACAGTGTAATGTATAAAAATATTTATATTAATTAATGTTGAATAAATATTTTCTTAAATGGCAATACTTCGCCATAAAGTTATGGCCTATGAAAAATATCGCTTATAGTTTAACGTTTTATTTTATGAAATATATTTAATATTGTCATTCCTCTACGGATATGTTTAGTATTACGTGAAATATGTTTAGGCACATTATTTTTAATTACTTTAGATATATTATCGATAATTTTAATTATTATCCAATTGAAATGCAAACACCAATCTATTTACCTAAATATTATATGAATATATTGTATTTATAGTGGCACTGCAAAATGGCGGTACAGCCGTTATAAAGTTGAAGGAGTTTTATTCTTCCTTTTTAAAACTCTCATTGAAGAAGGAATAGAAAAAAATGTTTCAGATCGTAAATGAAATAAAGATTTATCTTGGAAACTTGTCGACGCTTCGTGGTTAATGAGATGATGAAGAATTCAGTTGCTTAACCCTAGCGCTGCATCTGAGTCAAAACTATATGTTTAATTTTTTTTTATTTTATACCTTGTTCCATACATCAAACATCATCAAAGTCACAAAATCATATGATAGTATTTATTCTTCGAATCACTTCATAAATCATAGCTCATATCTGTAGAATTCCAATTGTAAATGCCTAAACGGTTGTATCGCCGAATTGCACTTGCCGCATATATTTTGAAAATTCCATTTGTGCTAAACTATTGAATGTTGTAATGTTGCCAGCAGTTTGTATATAAGAATAACCAAATGTTAATAGACACTTATTAAAGTATAAGGACCCTGTCGTGGACTTTTTTTTTTAGAATATTGATTAAAAAAAACGAGTCGGTGTGAATTTGACACGTTAGTGTGTGTGCACAGTGACGATCGAAGCAAGGAAAAATGTACAGCGGCTTGTGTAATTTATCTTCTTATTTCATAAAACTCTCGTCAAGTATGATATAGCCACCGCACACGGAAGTCGTGGATTTTCTGTTAACAATATCAAATGGAAAAAAAACAACCCAAAAGCATAACACGCATGCAGTAATATGTCACATACAGAGACTATTCAAAGTTTTGACCTTCACATGTAGCCGATTCGGTAAAAAAGACTTACAAACGCCGGTCTTATATAGATGGACGGTGTTAAAGTTTTTTTTCCTGGAAGGATTTTTGGGATGTTTTTTTTTTTTACCAATTTTACAAATTTTTACCTTGCAACGGTGACCTAACACCCAATACAACCTAATATATCTGTAAATTAGTTAGTATGCAGCCGATCGTGGGGTGTGAAACGATTCGGCAAGAGTTTTCTGAAATATGTCCTCGATTGAATTGTTAGCAGTCACATATATTTGCGAATTCTTCTCCCAGAGCATTCTAACATATGTTACCCTCGCTCTCATTGGTGGAAGAACAAAAAGTGTGCCGCTGATACAATCGAAGGAATAAACTTGAAGGTGCGTAAAATGAGACTTATACGTGTTTTAAATGACTATTTTTCTCTAATGTAAATTACCTTTTGGTTTGTAGTTAATTTTAAAATATGCTCCTATATAGACTGATTGTATAAAACTTCTCGTTGCAATTTTTAATAGCCTTAGTATATTACAGCTTTACCTCTAAATGAAAAGGCTCCCCTATAGTTATGAACCGAGCTAAGAAGTGACACGGGGGATTTTAGATTAGCCTATATTGTTCGTACTTTTTGTAATCTTTATAATATGCGAGATGTAATGTTTCTAAAACTCTTTTTCCACTCGATGCAATGATTCGCATCGTTGATCGATTGTGAGTTCAGTAAAATCGGTGGGTATTACATGATCATATCTTTGGTGAAAATAACTTCAGTATCAAATTACATAATATAAAACTTTTAATTAAAAATGAGAAATTTTTCTCTCCTACTTATAGACTTAACTCTTGTACATGAATAATTAAAAACACTAAAATCCTTTTTATTTATTATAAAATCAAACATTGATTGCTACATACGCCTGTTGAGATTGCTGCTTCACAAAAGAGCTAAGGGTGGCGTCTCCACGTTTACTTTAATCTCTGCCGTAGTGCGGCATCAATGCGCAACGTGTTCATAAGTTTTTCCCACCTTTGTGGCACATTACAAAACAAAGTCGGTCAAATCTGTTAAAGTAGCATTACTTCATTCAACACACCCTACATTAATTTGTTGAGAATATTTTATTTTTGTCAGTGGTAAAAATTGAAGGAATGACCGAAGCAATTATGTATCGGTTTCAATTTAAAAATATTTTTTTTCATAAATAAGGAGGGATGAAGATTCATTGCACTGTACGCTGTCCACTAAAAATATGGAATCCTATATTTTTTTCGCGATTCCTGGAAACAAAAAATGAAAAGACCACAGATTTTGTAATAACAAAAAATACAGGACGATAATAACAAGAGTTTTCATTAGATTCTAACACATCTGAAATGTCTGACATTTCCCTCATAAACGTGGGCGTATGTTATCAAGAAACAATGAATAGTATTTTTTTTTTCTAAAATAAAATACATATGTATGAATAATATTTTGAAGATTTCTTTATTCAGTATTACATTTTTTTTTTACAAAATTTTCTATACCAATGTTATTTTTTCAAATAACTTAAGAGATAAATTTTAGAAAACCAATTTTCGATTTTTTCTATGTATTCTATCATTTTTTTTACATGTGTAAAAAAAGAGTGAGTGTATGTTCTTTATCCTTATAATACAGTACAATCAAATAAGCCATTTTGAATCAACTGAGAAAACATTTCTGTAATATATTAGATTATTATATACGTTTGTAGCATAGATTTATCTTGGAAACTTGTCGACGCTTCGTGGCGATACACAACACACTAAAACCCCAATTTACGCAGTAAAGACTCTAAAAAAACTGCATTTATTTAAGAATGAGAGTCATACAATACTGAAACTTAATATAAACCGTAAAAAATGATGACACATGTTCCAGAAAAATTACATAAAAATAGATCGGTAGGAAATTTAATTGTGCACTGGACATTTAAAAACAAAAATATATATATTTTTATTTCTTGCTTTATCTCAGCCATACTCAACTTTTATTTCCTCCGGGCCGCATTCCGATATTTGCTTCTCTACGTGGGCCCCAACATATTTATGGTATACTCCTTTTTTTTTTTTAGCTCACCGAGGAATTTGAAATCCACGATTTTGTAAGAGCTTACTTGGGCCGCATGCGGCCCGTGGGTCGCAGGTTAAGTATGGCTGCTTTATCTCGATGCAAATTCTCACTAATTTTCTCATTCAAAAATCTGCCACTAATGTTTATTTTAGTCTTGGTCTTTTCATATTGAGCATAAATCTGAAAAAAAAATACCGCATAACCTGGGGTTTTTGGGTATACATATATAAACTTTAAAATATAAATGCCATACATATGTGATCATGCTGTACTCCGCTAATGTTTTTTTTTGTTGCAACGAATAGCTTCGAGTCTACAAATTTTACCATTCTGGAATCAAAGCAATCACCCAAGTTATAAAATTATTCTATGCACCCTCAAATGTCCAGAGGCTAGGCTATAGCTGATTATACTAGCTGTACTTGTTATTAAAATTAGTGAAAAAATATTTTAATTACCCCGAACATGATCTATTTTTTTTTATATACATGTATTACTGAGAAATATAACTATTTTCGCAACGAATTGTTCAGGTCTTCTGGTTTCTCTTCATATCTATATATATTGAATCGAGCTCATTATATTTACGCTAGTTCCAAATGTGCAAAATCTTTGTTACATTCCAATAAACCGATGTTGAAAATGACTAACAAATTTTTTAATATGCCAACTCTTGATATTTAATCATTTTTTACTCAATATAAGGAGATAGCTAAATTTGGATATATATAACATACCTTGTCACAAAAAATCTATGCTTTGTTTCAATAAGTAATTATGTATTTTTCAAAATTTATTCACTGCCCTAATACATGTGCCAATTGAACCATTTGCAGTTTACACCCTTTTCAATAAATCTTTCACATTTTTTTTTAGAGTATATTTCAGCTGACATTTTTATTTTTCACAATAATAGTTACTCTTTCTATTTATAAATAATGTATTACTATTTTAATTACTATATTTTTGTAAATAAGCGGTATGTATATACAGTATTTTAAATAGATTATATTTATTTATGATAATGCTTTTAAAATAATTTCAATGGCAATATTCAGAAATTCCTTTTATCAGCCGCTGCACTCGAAAATGTCAGAGAAAAATTTAATTTATAAAAACTTTGTGTTTAAAATTAATCTAAATGTTTTTTTTATTTTGATGTGTTCATTTTATCTTTTTGTATGATTTGAAAAGCAATATATTTCATTGGACCTATTGGGAAAATTAGATTGCTATTACAATCGGTAACGCTAAAACTGAACTACAGTGACTTATAATCAGGGCTCGAGGATTTCTGCGCCTTCTAGTCTCGAAAAACTAGATCTAAATGAGTAGATAGTGCTAAAATCTTAGTGCGGCGCCTGCGTGCACCGCACTCTTTGCACACGCCACGAGCCGGCCCTGCCTTTAATGATCACAGTAAATAGATTTTTAAGACGCCGATTTGTTATTTTTGTTTTATTATGTCGCTAGGCAGATAGTCTTACAGTCAGTACTTGTCTGTTTATTTAAAGGGATGCCTGTATAATATATCAGAGATATTCGAAAAAACACATGGTAACGTTGTGTGGAATTAATAATAATTGGTCATCTTTCATCATCAATGATAAGTCTTTCCAATTCTAGGAATCGTCTTTACTCCCATTTGTCATCTGTAATCTCCCTTCGATCGTTCAGCCTTTATTATTATGTCGTGTCCGCAGACAGTCCGGCTTAGGCCTTCCTTAGGGTTTTTTGAGAAGCGCCTTCAGTTTTCTCCATAAATATATTCTTTACATTGATAATCAAAAATAAATATTTATTGAGATGTACATTTCAAATTTTTGTTTAACCTCAAATGTACTTTTATCTTACAAAAATATGGCCCTGTAACTGCCTAAATAATTTTCTATTAAATTTTATGAATAATATAATTTCAATTGATTTTTCTACTTTACCGTACTCGCATACGGCAGGTGAACAGGTTCAGATTCCTTTTCTTGTGGTGCTGTTTCATGTTTGCCTTTTATCAGATATTTTGCGATTAAAGTGAGCTGAAACTGTTTTCATTATCAAGTACTATTATGTCTTTGAGCCGCAGTCGATTTCAAAACAAATTCAATGATAATTATTGCGGTAACATTTACGAAATGATATTTTTAAGACAGTCAATAATATTAATCAAACTATTTATACATTTTGCTACTTAAATTTTACCTGAAAGATACGGTAGCAGTTTTAATACGGAATTCGCTGTGCGCATAGAGTGGATCTTGGAAACATACTTGAGCAGAAATCCAACTGACAATCTGCTAGAAATTAAAACCGATGGCAACATTTTGAATTGGTTTTCTCGACAGGATTGCTTTATTTTGATGTTGCTGTGGTTACTCATATAAATAAAATTTAAAATAGGCTTTGACATATTTTTCTTTGTGATGCTTTCAAGAATGATCCTTTGGCATCGATCTGTCGTTCTTGGTAAAAAAATTATCCGTACGCCAAGAAATATACCAAAATTACTGCTTGTTTTAACATTACTAATTTTTGACAGCAAAATAAAAAAACTTCCGGATTATAGGTTATGAATAACTCGTACATATCTTTTTATATTAGTGTTTCATTTTTTCTTGTAAATTTCTCATGATTTGTGTTATAACATTTTTAATTTGCAAAATAGTTAATGTTAATAATGTAGCGTCTGCCAATTTTTCATAAAATTATTTTAGAATACGCATTAACGTTCTTTGTATTGTTTGTTCTCTGATATTGCTGTATTTTTGTTTCCACATTATTTTTATTGTATTTCTGAATTTTCTTACGTTTGTTTGCAGTTTAGTTTATAATAAAGTGCCATTATTAAGAAAAGAAATACATAATTATTTATTTATAATTTATTATAAAATAGTCTGTATGTATCTAATAAAAAAAGTGTATCATATTTTTAAAGAATTAAGAATAAATCAATATTTCTTTAATATTAAATTGCATTTTATTTATTGTGTAGCAGTTGTATAAAAAGGTGGTAAGTCTATTTTCAACAGAGCCCATTCCTCGGAACTGTTTTTCAATTCAATTCAAGTTGCGTTCTATTATTATAATCTTAGGGATCAGCAATTTCAGTTTTAAGACCATTTCCATGTTTCAGAATCCATCCGACTGTACAATTATTCAAAAGCTTTCATCTTAGCTTCATTTGAAATAAATGATAATATATCTATCAATGAGATAAATATTTACATAAGTCAAGGATTTCAGTTTTCCATTTTACTACAGACTCTTAGTTGACATGACACATTTCAATGTAAGCTCATATCGTCAGTAATTTTCTACAATCTCGTATAATAAAGTTGAATAAAGTATACAATGTTAACGATGACATGTCCAATACTGTCTTGACAGTGTTGTTAAAATGTTTTTCTTACCTAATGCTGCTGACTGACTGCAATCGATCGCAATATTTCCCTTCTAGGTGGACGGACACCTTCCAAAAATAGTGATTAAATAAAACATACACAATTATTTGACATATATGTCGCTCAAAGTTTATTGAAACTTACACACTTAAGAGAAACAGCTTTTTTTTTACTTATTTGATAGTTTTACATAAGATTTCGCCTTTCACAGTCATCAAACATTAAAAATTACAATATTATTATTTTTAATAATTAATTATTCAATGGAAGGAATTTTCGCGTCACGCAGCCACTGAACAAACGAGTAATTTTATTTTTTTTATGATAAATAATGATAAAATTCGCTAACTGGCGTAAATCTAAAAAAGAAAACTCCAGTCAAACATTGTACGATGATAAATTCTCAAAATCTGTTATGATTTAAAATTGACATACATAATGTATAAACTTGTAAAATTCGTAAATTCGTAAGTATGCAAACGTTCGGCACCCATTTTGATAATAAAAAAGAATGAGCTATTAGATTTTATATCCGATTTCTTCTTTCCATATAACATTTCAAAAGTAAAATGAAATGGTCGAAATGCAATGGAGTATGTAAGCTAACATTTTAAGTGAACTACGGCAAACGATTTATTTTTCTTGTGAGTTAATTGAGAATGAAAAAAATACAGAGGATAAGCTCACCTCATCGTGTGAACAATGAGTAACATTTTCAATCCATTTTATGTTTATCACATTGAAACAGTTGATTCGAATGACTGGAGAATTCTCAGTGGTATATTTCAAATTCGAGTAAATATATCATCACAGTACTGGCTGAAGTTGGTTTGTAACTAATCGACAGTTCTGAGTAAACGGCAAATGAAAAAAATTAACTTTTACAATAAAGCCTCAATATTTTATGTCGACAATTAATATACATGGCACGAACGAAGTTAGAAAATGATAGGCCTACCTTTAAATCTGCATCAATCAAAATAACTGATAAAATAAATTGCTGTTTTTTGCAAACTGGCACAAAAAATGCACTAAATGATTTAGTCCAGGCAAAGAATTGGTATATCCAAGAATCTCACTGCATGTACATACCTAATTTTTGTATTTTTTTTTACTTACCAACTTCTGCCAGTGCGGTGCCGATATTATATACAACTAAACAAATAGTATGGAATTCTAAAAATATACTGTTAACCGATAATTTTATTCTTAGACGTATTCCGTTAGTCCAGTGAAAGCGGGGCGTATTGAAAATACATTTTACTCTAAAATATGGTAGCATTATTTATATAATAAATTAACTACCCATTTATTCATTCAGTGTTATTCAATTTTGTTTTATTTTTTAAAAATTAGGTAATCCATCACCAACAGTTACGGAAAAAAAAAAAACAGTATTTTCAGAAGATACAGAATTAAAATGAAATAAATCTGGGTGTCAGGATTCTTTTCCGTAGCTGTGAAGAGAAAAAACATCATAAATATTATTTTACACAGCTCTCAGGATCAACCTAGTATCAGACATTGTTTGGTTTATTTCTACGACAGTGAGAGGTGATTATCAAACAATCGAATGTTTACTATGTAATACTAAAAACAGTTATTTAAATGTTAGTAAATATACAATATTAATTCATCACTCTACAGCACAGTAAAAGCGATTATTTAGCCACGAATCTACATGGTTTTTTCGTTGCGTAGTAAGAAAATAAACTCACTTAAAAAATCTATTTTATTTCATATTTGAAGTAAAATAAAAAGGATTGCATATTTTCTGAATATATATATAATAAATTTCACAGATTATGGAATATAATTTTTCTCTCTTTGTTTTCTTTGAAGAAATATTACAATAATCTTTGTTGTTGATTCTTCACTACACAAGATTTAGTTTATTATGTGGTTGATGAATAAATTGAAATATTTAGTTTCTTTTTCAACTTGCAGGAAAATAAAATTACAATTGAAATATCCAGTTTCCGTATTAACTAATTGTCACTCAATGCTTGTAAATAAAAATGTTTTTTCTTAATACTAATAATAAAGAAAAACCTAAGGTTAAATCAATAAATAGATAGAAATGATATGAATTAATAGATTAAAATTTTCAATACCATCAAAGCCAAATATTGCATAGTTTCATTATTCTGAGTAGTCGAACAATTTATAATTTTACAAATTTAATATCAAAGAAGGTTCAACAGTAAAATTGACAACGATTACATTATTGATTTGAACTATTTACATTTTCCGGTCCAATTTATAGTGAATAAATACACTGACCCTTCCACTATGTAAACACAGTTTGTTGTGATAAATTTTACTCCTTTCGAAAATTAATTTGTATTTTACGATTGTCGCAGTTGTGGGGTAACATTTTTACAATTAAAGATTTGAATTCCTTAATCTATACTAGCATAATATAATGTCACTCTCTATTGATAAATGAATTTGTAGCCATGGTGAAATGACACGAAAACAAAGAGAAGCATGTATGTATAGTATAATAGACATTATAAAGGAAGCTTTTTATTATATCTAGTTTTTTCAATTCGGAAATAATTCGTTAGTAGTTCGAATACTTAATAAATATCAGCATAATGGAGAGTCAGTGTACATACTGATAATGGACTAGACATTTTTGCGATAAAAAATATACCTGCTTGATCGATACATCTACACAACCGTGGATGGTATGCCACTCTGCAAACCATTTTGTGGAAATGATATGTTATTATTAGCTCTATAAGAATGCAAATCGATAACAATGGACAAAATTATCTTATTAAAAACATTTATAATATTGCAATAGATTACAATAAATTTAGTATATACAATATTAGAGTAAATTTAACACAACTGAAGTAATATATTAATGAAAGTATTTTGAGTTTTGTAAATTCTTACAACGTAGATTCTCATTTGACGATAACTGATGATTTTTTCATTTTACACTATGTTGTAATGAATACTTTTAATTGTATTTTTTTGATCTAAAAAGACTTGTCGAGTGTGATTTGTCAAATCAATTGAAGATTTTACGCTGAAAGAATTACTTAGTCAATAAAAACATAAAATATACAATCATAAAGATTGGTGTTTCAATCCTATTCATTATATATTATAATTATATTACAGTATATTAGTTTATTCCAAAAAATTACATATTATTATTACACATAGATATAATAATTTTATGGACATTTACTTGCTTGTTTTGAAGGCAAAATAATATGAATGAAATAAATCTGTTATAATTGGATGTAGATGTGCAAATACGCAATTGTGGTTTCACATTAATGAATGTTATTTATTATTTACTGCTGCTCTTTAGCAGATCACATTTTTTTGTGATACTAGTATATATTTTAACCAGTACTGTATTCATAAACTTTGTAGAAGCTATATGATACCGCACTCTTTATGCGATATCGTATTCTCTATATTCACATCCATCATTATACCCTGAATTGCAACAATAAATATTGACTGTCGGCTTACTGGACTGAATGTCAAAAGGGATATTCACAATATAATTTATTGTAAAAATCGTGTTTGGCTGATTGTAGAATATTTTGATTTAACCTGACAGTATAATAATTTAATGTTTTATGTTCTATGGCTTACTTCGCGTCCAGTAATTACCACCAATCTAACCACGCTTCTTCCCAATAATATTTTTATATTTATTTATATATTTGAATGTCAGAAGATTGAATTATTACCCCAAAACATATTTGTTTGCAATGCTATAACCACCCTGAGTAGAAAGCCAATAAAATATCCTTAATTCTGCAGATTTTTATAAAATAATTTGATTTTTAAATATATTGACCCTTTTTATCCTTGAGATTTTAATTTTTACCCTATTTGGGGCTATTTCATATTATCAATAAAACACTTTTAAGGTGTTCACTGTCAATACTTGGTGGAATGGCATTATAATAAAAATAATAAAAGATTTTTAGTACTTTTTCCACTTAAAATATATTTGATCAGGACCGGTTTCGCTCCTCGCGAGCATTATCAACTGATAAGAAAAATAAATTAAACAGTGCTATTTATACAAGTTAAATTGAAATAAAGTTATTTACTTTAGTAATGTAGAGTTTCATTTTGTTTAAAAATTTCCCAAATTTTAATTGTGTTAAATTTAATATAGCACTGTTTAATTTATTTTTCTTATCAGTTGATAATGCTCGCGAGGAGCGAAACCGGTCCTAATCAAATAAATTTTAAGTGGAAAAAGTACTAAAAATCTTTTATTATTTTTATTATCAATAAAACTTCAATATGACCTTTTGTACTAGGCAATAGTTTACTTTTAAGCTCGAAAATGTAATATTGCATAACTGGTGGTAAGAAAAAAATGTTTAAAAATGCCATACAGGCGAACAGAAATAAACCAAGAATAATGTTTAAATCTGTATCTGTTTTAATGTATTTTGCAGAACTATATCCAATAATAATCAAATTTTACTTTTAGAGCATAATTCATTTCACTTATGTTATTAATATGTGAATTTGCCCCACGAAATAAAATGAATTCATTCTGTAAAAAAAACAATAGAAAAACAGAAAACAACAGAATTTTAAAATAAGAAATTGACTGGTAAATAGTTTGACGTTCTATGCCAATTTTTAAATTGTGTTTAACCACTTCTATAATCATATTTTCAACTGATTAAGTGGTTACTTGCTGGAAATTCATTTTAAACAGTGTCAACTTTTTCATTCCACTTTTGTTTCACATCCTTAAACAAAATTCATTGTAAGATTTTTATCTATAATATAAAACAGAGTTTAACAGATATTTTTCTGAAATATACAGTTTTAATGAATTGTTTAGCGAAAAGAAAAAAAAATATATCGACATAAGTATGTCAACATAATATATCTTTTAATTTCACTTATTGTGAAGTGCGTCACAACAATTAGAATAACAGAATTATCAATATTATATTGAAAACGAATTTTCAAATTGTTACAGCTGAACACTTCAAAAATGTTGATAATTTGAATTGAGGATAAATGAAAGGTTCAGATTTTGGGACAGTAACATTCTATCTATGCATGGTAAAATTCACCATTCTGGCAGAAGTTGGTGAGTAACAAAATTGACAAAAATGAGTGTCGTAATTGAAGATAACCCTGTTGACCACTCGGATTATGACCCGGGGATACAAAAAATAGGGCGTGGCGGTATCAAAAACCCAACAACTAGTCGTATGTCCAGCCCTGTCCTTACTCGCTTAAAAAAAGAGAGGTTTAGTAACCGAGAAACAAACAATTCTTATAGACAAAATTTGTTGATATTACCTCAATTAGGAGTCCATATGCTTTACACTGGGAGCGGACACGGCATAAAATAAAACGGAATGTTTTAGTTTTGAAAACTATTAAAATTGATGAATGTATTTAGTTTAACGTCACCCTATACAGTAAATGGTGAGTGAAATACTTTTATATGGGATGTTTTAATCAACGGAGATCTGCTTGAAATTGTTCAATAGCAATATTTTATAAATTAGAGAAATGTTTCCAAAAAAACTAATTTTTATTTTATTTCATGACTAACATGATGTCACTGTCTCGGAATCTGGACCTTTTCACTCACCTTTGACCAGGATCTTACTTTCACCGTCGATCTATAATAATTTTAGTTTAAGATTGTACCCTACTGCAAAAATGATTTACGATGGAACCTTAAGAATTAAATAAAATTTCTTGTAATTTTCAATATTGAAATGTTAATATTTTAGGTAATAGTGAATTTTACACGTATTTATTTATCGAAGATATAACTTACGTTAATATATTATAAAGGTGGCAAAAAAATGACTGACCGTCAAAAATTTTAATCGCCCCGCAATAGACAAGTGAAACAGTATCAAATTCATAGATTATTTGTATTGTATAAGATTATAATATATATTTTTCATAAATATATGGCAGCAATTTAAAATGTTAAACGGACGTTTTTTGTTTTCAGTTCTTCCGAATGCATGAATGTGAACTTTCGCACACTTGCCGTAGATGTAGTATATTTTAATGAAATGAGAATTTTTTGAGAACTTCTCAATCTTGAAAATGGCGCAAAGGTGAAAATAGAAAAATCTAACTTAATCGTTTGACGCTCAACTAAAAATAATGTGACAAATGTGCTAGGGAAGGTCATATAAAATTCAATGTCACAAAACCAAAAATCTATAAATTAGATTTCTTTGATATTTCAGAATTCCGAGAAGGCTTATGAGAAGATTAATAAAAAGCTTATAAAAGAGACAGGTTTCTAAATACCAAAAGATAACAAAAACATCTGACAAAATTTATGAATGGCCCGCAATTTCTATGGGGCTCAGCATTATTTTTATTGTTAAATGGACATGCATGGCTTGCAATGTGAGAAGATGATAAATAATTGTAAGTTAAAACAGTATAGATTATAATATATTTACTTCTTTTATAAACCAATCGTTGATTTAACTTAAATTACATTAAATAAAATAAGATGTTTAAAATTCTAAAATTAGTGTACTATATTTATTGAAGATAAGTACTGTATATTTTTTTTGTTAAAAACTGTTCATATATTAAATTTTTTGTACAAATTCGAAATAATTGCGTAAAATCCATTTTAAAATGTGTGACCAAAAGAGGCGAGTTGGTATTATTTATTTTTAAATTCGAAAATTTACCAATAGATTCATAAAAAGATTTGTCTTGTGCGTCCATTTAGTTTGAAATAATTCAATTCCTCAAACAAAAGAATCATGATATTGTCTGCTTACAAAAATTCAATACTAACAAAATACAGGAAATGGGATTTCAATATTGATTTTATAGTTTGATGAATTATGAGCTTAATTCAATCTGGGTATTGAATGTTTAAAATGATTTTAATTAAAGATTTTATTAACATAACGCACTCAATATTCAACACCGAATCTTTAGTGTATCACTTTCTCATTCAGATTTATATTTGGTTTTCTTATAACAGTAAAAAAATAGCACATTTATTAGCATTCCAAACATCTGGACTGCAAAAATCCTATTCGTCAAAATGACATCCCTGGTGCCCGCATCTTAGTTATTATACCATCCAAGATGATTTGAATGTTATGATACCTGTTTCTTAAGTGGTGAAGTCAAAAATAATACAAGAAGTATAGCCATCATCATACAGAATAAACAGAATTGAAAATGTTACGGAATAACATCTTAAAGACACAATTTTAACTTGTTTGTTATCGTTGTGTATCAATACTATCAAATTGTGTAAAAGTAAAATAATTCGTATGAGTGTATTCATTTTTCAGGTAGTTATCATAGTCAAAAATACAAAACCAATAAAACATGTGGAATACATAGTGCCATAAATGCTTATTCTGTTTACTTAAATGGTTTCATTGCCTGATTGTCCACAATAATTTGTGTAAATTAAAAGATTTATAGATATTACTTTGATGTGCTGTTGAATAAATATAATCTAAATTATCTTTTCCGTAAATAAAATATTAATTTTAACATTCCGCAAATGGTAAAAATTCATTCACATAATTTTCAGTACATAAATGTTGATGAGATTGCAAAGTGATAATTAAAAATACATTAGTTCTTAAAGAATCTTTAAATTCATAGATGAAGCATCTGAGGCATTAATTATAAACTGCTGATAATCAATATATTTAATCGATCCAGTACAAAGTGCAAGACAGATATATTATATCTCATTATGTTTCTATGAAATGATTTAATTTATGTCATTTTATTTCCATTTTAAAAATAAGCATTCGGTGAGCTATATACATATAGAAAATCTCTTACAAACCCGACTAGAGTACTCTTGACAGATTGAGTTCAAGGACATTTTTTTTCGACAAATCCACATCAATTTTATAAAATCATGCAAACAAATTTGCAAAATACACAACATAAAGTATTTTCACACCACAGCCGTGTTGAATGATGATCTAAATATAAATGATGGTGCCATCCGTGTAGCATTTATTCAAGAAGTAATAATTGTATAGTATTTATTTACATAGATGTTATCATAATAAGGCTCGTTTTGCCTTTTATTTGTTGATTGGTTGATAAATAAAACACCAATAGTTTCTTTCAGAAAACGGGGAGACCAATTCCCTGATGGTGTAAATTTAATTTTGAACCTCATTAAAAGTGATTTTGAAAATCCGTGTTAAAATATCAGGTAGTATTAAAATTCAATAAACATCTTAAAAAATTTATACAATTAACTTACAAATACTTTGCACAAAGAGTCAACACTGTTTTTCCCTGCTTTAAAATAATAATTTACAAAAAAATCCTTAGGTTTCTTCACATGTTGATTTTTAACCCCTTCCCCGCGTTAACAATTGTATCATTTATTTTTTGTGTTTATACTGTTACAAATCATTCTTTATTTCAATTGTTAAAACTGAGCAGTGTAAAATTATGTTCAAGTCAGACTGGTAAGGTTAGATAAATCCAAGGACCTGCTTATTTTATTGATCACTTGGAAACTGACGATTGCTATAAATTAAAAAAAAAATGTTTGTTGCAACAGTTGCATGTCTTGTTGACAAAAAACCACAGTAATAAAAAATATTGTGGGTAGCAAAATTAGAAACACACAGGCAATGATTTAAAGTTCTGACTCAAAAGCATTCCATTTGAAACATTTTCAAAATTTGCTTAAAAATGTTCTTTTGTGGACCTACGATTAAGAAGGTTAAAGAAAATTTTTAGTGCAAAACTTAGTATAGAAAACAATATTTTCCGAATGAAAAATGTGGAAATTTTGGCACATTATTGTGTGCCAACCACAGGGAAGGAGTTAATTTTTTATTTGTATAATATCTCTGAAATTAAATAAATATTATCGTAACAGGTCGATAGCACACACGGCCCTTCCCTTGTCACAATAATTGAATTTTCTTACTAATATTATTGATTAAAATATGTCTTATCATAAATCTAATAACTAAAGTTTATGTTTACATGTCGATAATTATTAATTAAATCAACACTGTGTCACATGCCCGATTATTGCTAAAAGTATCTAAAAATAAACCGAAATCATACAATTTCAATAAACTATTAAAAAAATAAATATTGATAAAATAAAAAACAAAAATAAAATGTGATTGAGTTCAGGAAACCTATGTTTAAAGAAACAATATTATTGCAAGAAGAAAAATATTTTTTTAAAACAACAGCGACAGCACTCGCACATCAGTGTTTTCCAACCTGTTTTATTATAAATTGTGACCCCTCTTTGCCATAGTTCAATCAAGCGGCCCCATGCCACATTTTCATGCAGATGCGTTTATAACAGAGCGAAGAAGATATGAGAATTTTTTCAGAATGTAATATTAGGCATATTTATATGTTTTATTATTGCATATGACAACTAGCAAAGCCAACCTGATGCCATTGTAAAACATAAGTCAGTTTTTTTAAATGACAAGTGCTCTCTCTCTTGCAAAGATACATTGTGGCTAGTTAAAATAAGTCCTGTATTCATGGCATGCTTTGCAAACATGTTGGCAAAAAAATTAGGTTAACTTACAACTGAAAAATATTCTTTTTTTGACAGTACATATTCAACTTTATTTCATTCAAACATCAAGAAAACCATAATTATAGAAGAAGTATCAGTTTTTAATATTACTTAGTGTAGTTACCACACTCAAAAGTACAAAGTGACACACTGTTTGATATCTTGAGATTCAGCCCACTGAGTTTACTGCCTAAGATGGTTTAACCAGGCTCAAATTTTCATGCAAACATTTTAATACAATTATGACCACTTCATTTCATGTAATATGACACATACTTTTCCATATCTCAATGAAATAATTATATTCTCTTCTTGCCGTAATATGTTTTCGGGCAAACATGGAATCATATAACTCATAATTATACACGAAATCACTTTACAACCTTACTATTCATATAAATAACATCGTTGATGAAAAATATTTACACCCAATTATATTTTAATTATTATAATAATAATAATGTTAGCATCCATTTATCGATATCAACTAGGTACATGATTTATTTATATAAAATAAAATGGCGTAACATAAATATAATGGAATTAGATTAAAAAGGTAAAAAAACATCTTAAAAAATCTCATCAAATTCTAGTAAAATCAACACAGTTCAGCGAAATTAAAAAATACAATTTTAAATGACACTTGTAAAGATAACCAAATTGATAATAGTTTTGTGAAAAATTATAATATTCAAGATTTTCAACAGTATTAAATTCAAATCGGTGCAAGAGAATATTTTGAATACTCCCGTTGTAAACCCGTTGAGCCCGAAACAAAAGTGGTTAAAATATGTAAGTACATATAGATCATATTTAAAATTTAAATTAGTATTATTCAGGTATTTAAGTATTCAATTAATGCATTTAAAAAATATGTTAGTGCCTTTTTTGTTACGTTAAGAGCTCGCAAAAAGGTTCAGATTTCGATACAGTGACATCTAACAATAAGAAAAATTGTTAAATGAAAAAATCATTCAAAAGTTTTTTCAATTAATAGACGTGCTTTATTAAAATTTCAACTATTTCACTTACCGTTAAGTAATTCTCTTTTAAAGTATTTTAAGCTTCGATTTTTTCTACCTTTGTTAGGTAATTTATGAAAATGAATGCAATGTAGAAACATCAAACTTAATATTTAACTTTAAAATCTTGAATGGAACTTTTAAAATACATAGTAAATAGAACTTTAACGTCTTTCCAAAGAGTTTACGATTCAATTTTCATTTTATATAGGTACGAAGTTATAATTATTATATAAGTAGTTGTTCAAACAAGAAGTGTCATTATTAACAACAGATTTTAACTATTTTTTATTCAGGATCCAAATTGTCTATAATTTCTTATAAAACCTTTATAACTAGGTAACTGAGTCAACTCTCATGAAGGACGATACGATTTTTTCACCGATTACATGTTATAACAACAGATTACTGTTACATTTTCTTACATTGTCACACATTGTGACAGTAGACAGGCCACCTGTCAATACCTCAACACCCAACATCGTGACGCATACATTTAATGGCAACTGTTATGATTACCACTAAATATTATAATTTATTAAATTACCCAAGTAACAACTAGCATCCCTCATTAAGTGAATTCATCGATACAAAATCATTATTATAGAAAAAATTGAACACTACTGAATTGTTGACATCAGACATAAAATTCGCATGTGTGAATCTTGACATTTACTGTGACTCTCAAAACATGAGTAGACTATTTTCAAGCTAGGATAATACTTCCATTTCGTAGTCTTTAATAAGACAAGATTATTTTGTAAAGTTTCAGATTGTAAAAAAAAATCAGCGGACCATTATTCTCAAATTGATTAGGACCAAGACACTAATACTTGACATGATATTTTTCAAACAAGCCTTATAGAGAATTTATTCTAAAAATGTCTCAGCACATTCTGTTGTATGCGACTTCAATGTCCGCTTTTAATAATTGGGGCCCGGAAAGAAAATCAGCACACTGATTAAATATTTTTTACAATACTTCATTATAAATTGATGTGATTTCAATGAACTTATTTTTTGAATTTTGGTGTGTAGAAAGGTTTTATTTTTAAATATTGTTGTAACAAAACTATGTAAATTGAAATATCATATAATAAGGGATATCTGTTGACAACAGTAAATGTTTATATATATACGACATAAAATTTTTGTACACATTGTTGAATAAAATATCTATTTTAATTAAAACAAATTCAATCTGTTGACTTTTATTATTTGCAAGAGATTTTGTATTGCAGTAGAGTCTCGATATAATAGACTTAGTATTTAACTGAAAAGATGAATAAATAGGATTTTGTTTTTGATTTTATATTTACATAAAAATATAAGTAGTATGTTTTTGGAAAAAATGATTGTTTATTCAGTTCTATTTGATGGCAGATAACTTTTCCATGAATTAAGGTTATCAAAACTTACTTATTGCATAAAATCATATATTTTTTTCAATCCATTCATGGAAACTTCATTGGCCGTTTATTTTCTGATTAAAAAAAAACACGAAACTTCTTTAATATAACAGAATTTTGGAATTAACAGAAACCCTTCACCCACATTTGACATTAGTCTGTTATATCAAGATTAAACATGACACAAAACTAAAATTTCTTGGTTTGCAACAAAAATTATGTATATAAATACAAAGACAAATTTCTTTACCAATGAGATTATATCTGCAATTTATCCCCTGCCAAATTGCTTCATACTTCAGTAAAGTCGGTTGATTCATCCGATTTGAAAAACAAGGTAAGATCATCTGAAAACTGACATTTGACACAAAAGAATAATCACAGCTGCATCTTCATTCACTTGCTATTGCAGGCTGTCATGCCATAGATTGAATGTATTTGTCTATGAGAAATATTGTAATCTGTCTGAAAAAATGTACAGTATACTTACTGCACATATATGACATCACTCCTTAGGCATAGAAGGTTTTGATATGATATAATGATTTGTTGCAGAGGGGCTAAAATGAAATATGAAAACAAAAATTAGCCTGGGGCTTAATATAATGACTTGTCTCCTGAATAGGTTGAATTATTTGTCATGAAATATAACAATGTTCAAAAATAGAAAAAAATCTGTGACATCATTTTACAGCACTTTAATTGATAGATACTAAGACACGGGATTAAACGGATAAACAAAAAAAAACAATTTCTACAGAAATTTATTGGCTTATGTAATCAAACTTTTCCATTGAAAGTCCAATGACAAATATTAAGATGTTTCTTATCTGAAAAGTTTTAATAGGAATAGGTTTGATTGAAATATATTATTCAACAATGTAACATCAATATCAATAATTATGCTAAAACATGCCAATAACATTCGATTAAGGGACATTAAAGCCACCTATTGTGTTGTCATAATCACATATGATGAGGAATAATCCAGCTTCGGCGAGCTGTCATCACAGTGGTGCGTCGAACATTTGAAGAGACCTGGTTATTACGTCGTCCTTCAGGCATGACTCCATGAACTCTTCGATTGTTATCACTCCATCCTGGTTAAGATCTAGCTTTCGAAACACTCTTTCCACTTGCTGTAAAATAAAAAAAACACAACTGTTACATCCTATACTAGTATGCAATAGTTTATAAACATAATAATTCGAATGAAATTGATTTTTCAATCCATTTATAGATTTCTGTTCGAAGGCATGGATGTATGTGAAGTCTTGAATTGTAAATTTTGTTAACATTTATAATGTCTGTATATTGTTTGATGTATTCGCCTGTGTTCATTTCATTGATCTCTTCTAATTGTTGAGATTGCAGTCGACTGAGATTAACGTGAGCTCCAGAAAAGATCCAGCACGATGGCTGTTTACATTCTAAATATTATCAAAAGTAATACAATACAAAATGATTACAGTGGAACAGTATAATTGCTTTAAAATAGTAAGGTACTAAGGATATAATTCAATATTTAATATGTATTGTGTGTGAAATTCAGTGTAATTTTCATGTGTAAAATTCAATGCATATAACTTGTACTATGTACATACAATACGGAAAAGTATTATTTTCTATTAAAATACCAAGAATTTATAACAAACATATTATCATAAATAAATAAGTCATACTAAAATAAATAGTTTAAATTATTTCAGAAAGTACTTTTACCATATAGGACAATGGTTCCCAAACTTATTTCCCCCGTGGACCCCTAAGCCCAGTATTTTATCCTTCGTAGACCCCCTCCCCCAGGATGCATAATAGTGAAGTTTTCTAATTTTTTAAAATACAAATATAGTGGACAATTGTAAAAAAAAAATATTTTAATTTTTTATTTTTATCATTAGTGAATTTTTTTTAATGAAAATGAAAAAATCAAAACACAATCAAATTCTTACATAAAATAATAAAATCTGTTAATGAGAGGGATGAACCTGATTGTCCGATATCAATTGGTCAATTTTTGGGTTCAAATTCGTGAGGTACAGTCATAAATCTCCGCGTTGAGTGATTTGCAACCGATTTCTTTTTTTCGTAAGAAAATTAGTTTCGATTAGAAAATTTCATCAATACGCCTTTGAACTGTGTTATTTTTCAAAGGAATTCTTTTGAGTGTATCATGTGCAGGCATATGTAAAACATTTTTTAAAACCTCTTCAATAGCTGGTAAAATCAGCTGTTCCCCGATAGTATGGGGCTTTCCTGATTTTGCTATGAGACGTGAGATATTGTAAGATGCCCGAAAAACCATCATCGTCTCTTTTTAACGTTGTAGCGAACATATTATTCAACGTGGTTCTCTTCAGATTATGTTTCAGTGTTTCAAAGTATATCAAATTTTTACTTTTTGATTCCGGTCCGTGGACCCCCATTTACATCTCTTGGAGCCCCATTTTTTTTTATTCCTGTCAGGGACCCCCTGGCAGTCCTCACGGACCCCCGGGGGTCCGTACGGACCACTTTGGGAACCTATGATATAGGACAAATTAAATGTGCAGCGACGAAATGTTCATTGCTGAAAATTTTAAACTGTTTTTAAGTATCAGGAAGGAGTAAGACTGTAAGATAATATAAATCCGATTTTTAATTGAATTGGTCTATAAAAACTTGACTTCAACATTTAAAAAAAAATTGAATTTTCTTTTATTGTTCAAGATTTATATCATAATATATAGCTATGAGATATCGATTGAAACTTTACGGTGTTCTCTAAAGTTGTTGATCTTGGTATAGCTATTGACTCTATATAATGCATCACATTTTTATTGCCGTGCGTATTATTAAACTTATTGGGCTTATAGTGAGGCAAAGTGGGTCATTTGAAAATTCAGCTGGCTTCAACATTGGCTGAAAATTCAACATTCACTCGTAACGTTTCTTTGGTTTTAAGTTTGCTTGAATATGAATTTAATATTGGGAGCCCATATGAAAATTCATATCAATTGTAACTGAAGCAAGAACATAAAGAATTTTTATGACTTATATATAATTGGGCAGTATTTTATCAAACGAATATTCAATATAAGTATTATGTTTGATCATTATTAACATAGGTATGTCAGTATATTTTTTTAATTTGGTCATGATTAGCCGTGATTAGGTTAGGTTAGGTTAGGTTAGGTTTGGTGGTTTGCTCTTTCATTCTCTTGAAGCTTGAAGAACCTTTTTAATTTTTAATCATTTTTTTCTTACCATTTCCGCTCACAGTGTGGAGTATATGGATTCGTAATGGAATTTATCTCAACAAAAGAGTTTCTACAAGAACTGTTTGTTACTTAACTGCTCAACCTTTTTTTTTCCAAAGAGAGTAGGAATAGAAGGATAGGGTTAGCACAGGACTAGTGGTTCTCTAATCACTCTTGCTACTTTTCGTTTTTAGCATGGGGTGGGTGGGAGGTGGGATTCAAGGCATAACATACAAATTTGTAAACGATTGATGAAATCAATTTTTAAGACTGTCCGTACTGGGATTCAATCTCGTGACCTCCGTAACCGAAGCCAACGACGTTGACAACTCAATCATGCAGCTGGTTTCTTCTTTTTATCTGAGTTTATAATCCTGACATTCTCAAAACTATAAACATCTAATATTCCATAACTCATAAATATTCTAATAATATTTAACTCAGCTACCAGCCCTGTAGGCGAGTGATCAATATCAGTATCCAAGTATATTGAACAGTTAGTGTGATGCATTATTTATATTTGAACAATCTCATTGTACATTATTTGCCATCATTACCTGATCTCTGACTTTCCTGTCTTCTTCAGCCTGATGTACCCTCCGTCCCATCAGCTCGTGGACAGCACCGACAATATCCGCCAACTCTCCCCGAGAGATGCAGCCGTCTCCATTCGAGTCGTACAATCTAAATGTCCAGCGTAACCTCTCGTACACCGACCCTCGGAGTAGGGTGGAAAGTGTGACTAGTAGATCCTAGAATGAAGATTAAGTTCATGATTACTTTTTTTAAGCAGCTGTGTCCTTATATTATGCTTTGGTATTTTGTATACATTCAATTTAAAAATAAAAGAAACTACATCTGTGTAAATAATATACTCATTGACTGGTGAAAGTATTCATTGGTTGAACGATTCAAATTTTCACTGTAACTAGATAAAATGGAAAATTTATACATTGACTAAATGCATAACTTCAACTGTAACATAATGAAAATTTTGGAGAGCGATCTGAAATTTTTAGTGTTGTGTAATCAGCTATTTGAATTATTTTCAACAAAAGACCGGATTTCCTATTTTAGTACCTGTTAACCCTAGCCACAAGTGGCACTCGAAGTACCTTGTGCGCAACTGGCTTAAGGCATCTAAAGTTCTTAATTCGGCCCTTACGTAGTAGTGGAATATATTTCATACAGTCCATGCATGATTTTGCTATATCTTACCCGAAAACTGATGGCTCCGTTGCAGTTTACGTCAAACGCTTTGAAAACATAATGGGCGTATACGCTGGAATCTGAAATGAAAATAAATAACATTTAATTCTTAATAATTAAAGTTATATAAATTTTATTCTCTCACAACTTCTTCAAAAATTAAACGTGGATATGCTCTTCTGCAGTTATCTGCAGTGGCGTAACTAGAAAATCTGGGCCCATATGCAAAAGTTATCAATGGTTATAAAAATAAAATTTATGCATAGAAAGACGTATGCGTCTACGTCTTTTCTGAGAATTTTTAGCTGACAATAATAACAAAATACAGTTACTTTCATTTTGCACATACAAGACTCACCATTTACTCGTTAGGGAGGGACTAGAATTATTCAATTTTAAGTATTAACTTTCTTATTTATTTTTTGAAAATTTAAATTTGGATATAAATTTAACCCCCCCTAAGCCCGAGGGCCCTTGTGCGTTACGCCACTGCCTATCTGGAAATATTAGTTATGGGAAAAGGAAAACAAAACAAAGGACCCTCTTCTCGCGCAAGCGGATCAACAAAAACTTTGAAGGGAAAATCGCCGTCTGTGGAATCGGGGTATACCTGGACTCAGGACCGACTCGAGGATTTCTGCGCATGTCAGCGAGGCGCCTTTGACGCCTTGCAAAACTAGAACTAAATGAGTGGATAGTGCTAAAATCTTAACGCTAAAAGCTACCCAGCATGGCATGGCTATCAAAAAAGCATTGCACAACACGGTTACTAAGCCGACCATGCTGTACGCATCCCATTTTTTGTTTGTAAACATCCCTGACAGCAAGCTCCTTCCCCTACGTAGGGTCGAAAATTAATGTCTGCGTATAATCTCAAACTTGAGGAAGTATGGTACGTTATCAATGTTAAAACCAGGAAGTGTGGAAAATTTGACGATTTAAAAATTAGAGTCGGAATCGGATTGTGGGTAGGGTTGTCAGATTTCTTGCAAGTGAATCCGGGACATTTGTCCGATTTGCTGACATTCGAATCCAAAAACCCAGGAATTCACCGAATTGCCCAAAATACCAGCATTACCCGGGATTTCGGGATTGATTAATTTTTAATCCCTTACCCTATTTTTTCCCCAGAATTTTTTTTTTAGGTCACCGAGGAATTAGAAATCCCCAATTCGCTCTAAATTTCCGGGTCAATTTAGTACTCATCCGGGATACGAGACAGCGCTTCCAATTCCGGGACAATCCCGTCCAATCCGGGACACCTGGTAACCCTAATTGTGGGACTATGTCAGAGTAGATAGAAGGGGTGATTTTTTTACGCCTCCACTGCTCGTTATAAATACATGTCTCTCTCAGTCTATGTATGCAAAAGCAATGCAATATGGAATCAGTGTGGTTTGTTAACATCTTTCTATTTTTAGTCCGTTCCATATATTATTTTTAGAAGCGAGAGAAGCGGAGCGTTGCCGACTTGAAACGGTCGGGATGCAAATTGCATTTTGTATGCACCGCGCTCGAAATATTAAAAAAAGACAATGTCATACATTCTGTTATATCAGGTCCGGCACACAAGATAAATGCGATCGAAGGCATTACATATGATGTAAAATGTAAATGGCAAACATTATTTGTGAAAACAGAACCTATAGAGTTTTTAAGCATACATGTTTTTGCCTGTTATTGTGTATATTTTTTGCGGGGTATCCATTGTTATCTGAATCATAATATAGTATGGAAAAGATAGACAGATCATTCAATGCGTTCCTTTAAAATAATGTCCTTTTTCCTTTTAAGAAACGATTCTCATATTTTGTCTTCCATTTCAAATCGGCCAATAAGCGTATGGTCAGTGGTGGATTATTCTATAAGAAAATGACGCGCTTGGAGCCTCCGATTTTCAGGGGCCTCAAAAATAGCTTATATAATATAACCTATATATAATACTTTTGGTTCAGATTTTTATATATATTTTTACTATTTTAGTTGGAACTTTCTTTTTTTCTATTGAATTAATGTGTTTATTAGAACAATAGAACAATCAAGTACGTGTTTATACTGGCTAAGATCGATGGTAATAAAAATTACGATACAGTGGAACCTCGATTCTACGTTTTTCAAGGGATCGTAATAAATGAACGAATAATGCGGGAAACCGATAATGCGGGAAATCTTCAAATAACACAAAAAAATGTTTAATTTTCAAAAAAACTCATTTATTTAATAATTAAAGAACAAATAAATGTATTTTTAACTTGTTTAATACAAACTAAGTAGCCTATTTGCAGTTTGGGACTTAAATTTTGACAAACACTCTTCAAAATCGCGTACATTTCTAAGTCAACTAACTCCTTTTTGCTATGTCGACTCGTTTTTCTCCTGAATTTTTTCCAATGTCTTTAATTATTTTCAGTTTCTCAATTAGAGTTCTAGTTTTCTTCATTTTAGTATTTTAGTTTTGACTTTTGAGTAAGAAAAATTTACGTAACCAGATGAAATGTAAGATTATTTATGAGCGAAAAAAATATTCTACAAAAATGGTCAATCGGGATGATAGATCGAAGAAATCGGTAAATCGAGAAATGATTAACGTGGAATTACTAAACATCGCTATTACGGGGTGGGGTCTTGGTCGAGTAAAAAATAAACGATTCATGCATAAAGACGAAGATAGTGAGAACGAAAGATCGGGGTTTCACTGAAAAAAACGCGAAACGAAATGCGAGGTAAGATTATTTATGAGAAATATTCAACGAAAACGGTCAATCGGGATAATATTTTTGACAGGACTAAAATATTTGAACGATAGATCGAGGAAAACGGTAAATCTGGGAACGGTTAATGCGGGATTATTTTACATTGTTCTTATGGGTGTTTGGCCGGGACTATGAAAAATGAACGAACCATGCGGGAAAACGAACAATGCGAGAACGGTAGATCGGGGTTCCACTGTATACATATAAGAGTCCTCGAATTAGCAAACCAAAAATATCATAAAAATAAAATTAAACGTGCACAAGACGTTAAAAAGTTAAAATAAGGAAACAGTAAAAGCCAATTAATAGTGTTATTATTGTTGCCAAATGCATTCACTTACAGTTTGCTAAAATATATTGTAGAATTCAATATTTTAAGCATTCATTTAATATTTATTGATACCATGACTCAAAAATGGAACGTGATTTATTATATGTGAGGAATCGACGACTAGCAAATCTGTTTTTTTAACAAAGCTAATACATTTCTGTTTTATAAGAAAATCAATCCCGAAACTTTCGGGTTGAAGTTTTCTAATCCTGGGATTTAAATGTTTCGAAAACCGTACGGTATCTCGGGATTGGATTCCCTAGTCAGGTGTAATGTAATGTATTTTTCTTTTATAAATGAACTCCTGACATGTAGGTATATAAAGAAATTCGTGATATATTTATATCAGCTGAAAAAATAGCTCGGAACATATTTATTTTTTGAGTTTGAAATGTGGATTTGCCCTGCTTATGAATGCCGATATTTTAATTTAATTTAATATAAAAGTAACATGACTTACTGCCGTGTGGAAAAAACTTGGCGTAGATGTCTTTGAAGGAATCCTCATGGACGACTCCCTCCGGACATTCCTGAAAAACAAAGAAGATTTGCATTAGAGTAAAGAAGATATGTCACCGAGTTTTTAATCATCTACTTAGTAAAGCGGGCAAGGGCTAAAATTATTTGTTTTCATTCTTATACTTTTAATACTTTTACTTTTTTGTGAAAAAATCTAAATATTAATACTCGATAATGTCCGTATGATTGCATGATTGTCCACGATTTCCCCATATCGGATATATACATTTTCCATCATATATACATCGGCTCAAATATAACATAATCAATTTCAAGAACATAAAAAGAACGATCAATAATATTTAAGTCTGAAGTATCGGGATATTTGTTTAAATTTGCCAAAAACAGACATCAGCAATAAAAACCCGTATATTTTCCGTATTATCTTGACACAGAATCTATCATAACTTGTTGATTGTGGATAATATTTACTAAAATTTACGGAGCACAATTGCCATAAAGTTAAGAAACACTGAACTAGGAAAGTCATTGCTCTAACCATTATGCGATTTATTCTTTAAATATATTGTTTATGTTGCAAAAACTAAAGGTGGCACTATCTTTTGTAATTATGGGTCTATTTATATACGCCAAATCAAGATTAACAAATTAGCATAGGGCGAAAAGCGTTTTTCTTTCACAAAAGTGAGAGTGGTTTTATGGTGAAAAGGGTAAATTGATACGTACTTCACACTTTAACACGCAAGGGTATTCAATAAAATATCATTATTTGCAGCGCAAAAAAAAAACAGAATGCCTTTATTTCACATGCCCGGAATTCATGTGCAGTTTTATTGAGTATATTATATTGAATACTAGCTTTTACATTTCGATTTCCCGCCCATAATTAACGTCTGAAATATTTGCAAATATATTAATTGTATAAACATTTAGTAATTGTAACACATATTATTTAAATCGTGTTTTTTTAGAAATCCGACGTGCGCCCGCAATAAGGTTAAAGAACCCCTTCTCTATCAGATGCCTAGCACGTCAGTTACTCGTTCAATACGTCAGTCATTTTTCAGCACACGCACACACAAAAGTTCGCCACGCAAAGCGAGTGAAATGCCAAAAGTGAATAATGGAAAAATAAATACTACCATTTTCCCCGGACATTGTTGCGTTTGTTCGCAGCTGGGCGGATTCGCATTACCAGACATTCACAAACTTCAATTAGATTGGTGAGCCTGCAACTGGTGGGGATTAGGGCTTGCCGGTTTTTTTTAGCGGAATTAGCGATGTCTGAAAGCTTATTTTTTCAAGTCGGTATACATCGATGAATGCATTGAACATTTTATATTTATCGAAAACACTTGTCTAGTACATCGAACTCAAAAATACTGATAACCATTTTTTCATATATAAGTCTACGAACAAAACGTTGTGATCTTATATCGATGACTAAAATACATTCGTACTTCATTCATTACTCATCAAAAGAGCTCACTCCCGGAATCAGTTTCGTGTCTCTAAAAACAGACTTCCTGAAGAGGAACACAGTGATTAGATAATTAATTAGTGATTAGATAATAAATGAGGGAAGTTTTTTTTAATTTTTAAAATTAATTTGTCTTTTTTGTGAATATTTAAAAACCAATTTAAGTAAGTCGAGTTTCAGAAATGAAAGACAAAAATCGTTTTATTAACTCTCGCGGCTCGGAGACTAGAAAAATACTTCTCTGCCGATGGGGGTCGTTTAGGGACCCCAGTGGTTTCCTCATTATTGGCCTTATTCTTATGAATTAAAAAAAAATAGTTTAAGGGCTTTAAAATATCTCTCTATCTGCATCATTCCTCATACATTTTTTTTTATAAAAATCCGTGGTTTTTTAATAAATAATCATATTTTAAGTTGCGCGTAAAAAAGACGTCATCCCAGCACAAATATGAATTTGCAACTGACGCGTTTAGCCAGCTATCTTACGAACGATCGCTGATAAGCGGGCGCTTATCTCGTTATCGCTTATTTATATAAACTACAAAAGGTCCAAAAAACTATGATATAAGAATACCTTAATTATAATATAAACATTGTATCACCCATATTAAAATAGATATTTAAGAAAATGTGGGTATTGGGGTCGCATTTCTTGAGCTTAGAACAAGAAAAGTTAAAAAGTTGGTTTTTTATAAGCCCTAGTGGCAGTGCCGGCGCTAGATTATTTGGCGCCCTAGACAATGGTTATTGGCGCGCCCCCTTTTTAACAAATCGTTCCATTTTTATTCGAATTAATAAAAAAACAATTCAGGATCATTATAAATATGTTTTTTTTATATAAATCCATGTCCGCTCGCAATGTGGATCATTTAGCTTCTTAATGGAGGTATTTCAACTGAAGTTTTTCTACGAGAACTGCTTGTTACTCAGTCGCTCAACTTCTCTTTTTCGAATCATATATAATGCAGTACATAATTACAACGAACAAACATCAAAACAAAATATTACGTACTGTATGTATTATTATTAAAGTATATAAAAATAGATTTAATACTCCATTTATGCGCCCCCTAATGGGTTGCGCCCTAGGCGGTTGCCTATTTCGCCTGTATGGTGGCGCTGGCCCTGCCTAGTGGTGACAATTGTTAACTAATTCGAATAAGTAACTCAAATTCTCTCTTAATAAAGATTAGGGAAACAGTTTTGGGGCTAGTTTTTTTCACAGAATAAACAGCTGATGATGCAAATATTTATCCTGCGTCCATTTTTAAATAGAAACTGTATTTTGTGGTTGAAAAATAAACCTTAAAGGACGGACGAAAGTCGAAATAAAAATGAAAAGGAAAGCCTATCCAAATTGCCATATTTTCGGTAATATCGATACCTCGGTTCCAATTTGTAATACATCAAAAAGCATACTACGTTTTCTTCAGTTGGGTGTATGTTTATGTTAACAGCTTAACCAAATTCTGCAATTTGTAATATTTCGCTTTATATCGATTTCAGATACATTATTATTATCGTTGTCAAAAGTTTTGGAAGCACTAGTTATGATAACCGCGTAAACTTTGGACGTAATGGAATGTCAAAAAACACAAGTTCCGTTTCGAAAGCGTATCAACAGTGACTTTCATTTTAAGCACTTTATTGAAATATCACGTCATTCTTGGGGCTGAAGATGTTATAAAACCAAGAATAGAAAAATAAACAAATTTACATGATCTATGACGTAAGACAGTTGAGTAGTGTCGGCTTAATTTAAAAAAATATATTTCCTAGAATAATTAAAGCTGTTGTAGCAATACAATGATTTGTTCAGAACACTTTCAACTAATAGTATTTGCGTGGATTCAGTGTACACCAGGGATGTGCTGGAGGGGGCTCGGGGGGGCTTGCTCGAGCCCCTTGTTAAATTTCAGCGCGGCCGGCGAGCCCCTTGTTAAGATAAGAAAATCATTGAGAAAATCAAGAGTTGTGGGCGTCCGTGAGTCCCAGTACGATTTTTTTTTCGATCGATTTATCTATTTTCTGTTGGAAGGAATGGGTGTTTGTGATGTTTTAAGATTGCCTCCCACTCTTCCGATTCTTCAATTCAACTGGGCTCTACTATTAGTTAATCACTAGACCTGTCTTATGCTTATCATTTTATCCCTACTGCTCTCTTTGGAAAAGAGAGGTAGAGCGACTAAGTAACAAGCAGTTCTCGTAGAAAAATAACTTTCGTTGAGATACTTTCATTAGGAGGCCATATACTCGACATAGGGAGCAGACATGGATAAAAAAATGGATAACATTTACCGAGCCTCTTGTTAAGATATTGGCAGCCCACCGCTGGTGTACACCCAGTCCTCTTCTTACGCTATTTCACTTTTACGCATATTTTGGGAAGCACCGTTCCTTTGTTTGTGCAATTTACTTATTGTTGCGCGATTTTTATCTTGAATAATTTATTTTTACATAATTCATGTTGAACCTGTTGTTGAATAAAGTGGTGATACGCAAAATCATGTGATGTTATGACTCTATTTTTAATCTTGTTAAAATACATTTCTTGAGTTCGTTAAATAGCACGTTTCCGTCATAAATTGTATCCAAACACAGTTAGCCAAATATGTATTAAATCCAGCGGTGGGCTGCCAATACGTTTACAAGGGGCTCGATTAATCTCGAAGCAATTCTCAGTGTTCTGAGAAAGGAGTGAATTTTCGAATCGCTCCTATGCAATTATATGCAATACTTAAATAAGCAATCGATTGTTACTTAATACACTTGTAATATGTAACAATATGCAATATACCGTAAATGCATCAATGTAAATAGCTTAAAATGTACGATTGTGTATACTGAAGCTGTCTTAGATAATATATAAATTAGAAATTGCAGTTATTTGTATTAATTTGATCAGAGAATATTGTTTTCTCTTAAGTTAACAAGGGGCTCGCCGGCCTTAGTAAAAATCAACAAGGGGCTCGCGCAAGCCTCTCCGAGCCTCCTCCAGCCCACCCCTGATTAAATCTACTAAATAAATACACCCCAGAGATCTGTCCGTACCAACACCGTAAATGGTGAGATATAGCTATTATATTCAGGATATTATATATACAGGATAACGGCAGATTGTTATTTCTCATTTATTCCAATTATTCTCCGTTTGTATATACGATTGTTGATCAGCGTTGAAATTGAAATTATTACTTTGTTAAAACAGGACGCATACAAAATATTCCAATTCAGGCCCGCGCTTGGCAAGCGTGCAGCGCACACGGGCAGCCGATTTAGGGGCTGCCAAAGCCAAGAAAAAAAGTTTTTTTATAATGTAATTACTCAACTTTTATAAAATGAACGTTATACTATCTGATTAATTTTTATCACGAAGAAGAGTTAGATATAAATTGACCGATTTGAAAAGTACATCGCAGGGATTGCAGTCCTCTTCAAATACGTGTTTCTTTTCTTTTTTTAATGGCAAAAAAAATAGTTGGTGAAGAAAGGATATCCTAGATTATGGGGGAGCATTGACCATTGCTATTTATATACCCATTAAATTGCCTGTCGTTCGGTCTGCTACCCCCTCATCTCCAAACTACATAGCGGAGTTCACTGTTATCTAATAATGGATTGGTTGTTATAATTTTTGTTATGGATTTATTTATTGGATACTACTTTCGATTGTGCATTCTTAATTTTATATGGCACGATTTCTCACACTGCCATTTTATTACTATGCATTTCTTATTAAAGTTTTAAAAATTAGCAGTTTTGTGGTCTTGTTATGTAGTAAACAGATAAAAAAGAGCTTATTATTTCCGTTTTATGATATATTTTTTAAATTTCGTTTTACATGGGCCGTAGTTTTGTAGTGATCTGACGTAGCATAACTTCCATGGAGATAGAATGACGGGTACAATTTTGATTTTTATATTTATCGATCAGGGAAGGGGCTGCCGTACCTCTAGGCGCGGCCCTGTTCCGATCTGTTGTGGCGACATGCAGTTGGCAGTTCGCCATCTTGGTTTCCTGTATGACCAGCTTCCGCCGGCAAGCAGACGATTGATTGTACACTTGGCTACAGTTTGTATAAATTTCAGGCCTTGCAATAAACTATCCAATATCAATTAGTTGGAATAGCCAGTTACTGCTTCAAACTAAAGCAGTGACGCACAACCTGCGGCCCAAAGCGAAATTTCATGAGGCCCAAGTATTTCATCACAATATATGTGAACAAATTACTAATTTGAAAAACAAACCTCTAAAAAACACAATATATATTACATACAAATCTACTGATATCACTTTTACCCATGCGACCCGTGAAAAGTCTGAATATCGATAAGCTGACTTTTTTTCAAAAAAGGCTGTGCACCACTGAACTATAGATTGCCGATAAAGAAATAAACCGATACTAATATTTCAAATATCAATACCGGTATTACAAAAATAAATAAGATAGTTCAGCAAATTTAGAATCGGAGGAACTGACGAATAGTTCAATACCGTAATTTAAATATGTCATATTAAATAGCGATATGGCTCGTGGTCTAGTGGTTAACATCGTTGGTAGTTGCGGTACTAGTACGGACAGCTATTTCAATCGAAGTATGAATATCTTTTAGAAGGGATGGAGGTCTGCATTGCCTAAAATCTCTCCTACACTCTCCCGATTCTAAAAACGGGACGTATCGGGAGTGATTTGTTATAACTAGTACTACCCTTCCCTATCATTCTATTCATACTCATCTTGAAAGGATGGTTGAGAAACTGAGCTTAAAGCAGATTTTGTAGAAAACATTGGTACAGATAGTCTACGTTAGGAGTTTATATGGTGCACAATGGAAGTGGACATGGTTCAAAATATATAAAAAAAATATTAGTTATATCAAATAATATGAGCGTCGCAATTTTCTCCCCATTTTTGGAAACCGACAAGCCCTACTCGTAAAGCTCCGCTATACGCTGTCCGCAGAGCAACGTTCCCTCCAAGCTGCGCGCGCGCGCGGCCGCACAGTGGTCGGGAAGCCCCCGCGCACTCTTTCCGGGTTGGCGCGCACTACAAGACAGTTGGTCAATTAATATTTGATCGGTCCGCGCAGACTTTTAAATTTCCGCGCAGCTAACCTCTTGTCTTAGAGCATATATGGGCAACCACCGGCCCGCCAAGTTATTTTGTCCGGCCCTGATTCATCTCGGCGAAGTATTAGATATGAAAATTAACAGTTTCAATAAGGAATTAAATAATGGAGATGACACGGGCGCTTGCAGTGGCTCCACTCTACTAGTTTATGATCACCACCATATAAGAAATAGCAACGTGTTTTATTTAATTTAATATTACTTTATTATGTTTAATAATTTGATCCGGCCCTTGACTCGGAGACAGAATGATAATTTGGCTCCAGACCTGTCTTAGAAGGAGCATTGCCGCAGAGTCCTTACCCAAGGACCAAGAAACGACCCGCTCTGAATGAATTCGTAAAGTTTTCATACAAAAATTGTATGAAAAAAAAAAAAAAAATTACACTACAGTGCAATGCGATAATTTAAGATAATTTTATGTGAACTTTTTACTTTCCTTCAAAACATTTTTTTAAAACCTATGTTGATTCGTAATTGGCAACTTAGTCAACTGTATAAATATCACATTAAAATGATCATGTGTAGGGTTCATTTATGGGCCAATAAACTAAGAGTTTATATTTTCTTCAAGTAAGAATGATAGTATAACTCTTTTACGGACAAACTTTAGATTAACTTCAACAAGAAAGTTTTATGAGATAAAACTTTTAAATAAAACTCATTAAAGTATAGTAACATTCTTCTTGATACATTTTTAGTGTGTTCTCAGAATCATATCGACTAGTCAGACACTTTCAAATGATATGTATTGTGTTGATGATAATACTAGAATTTTACTTGATATACGCGTTAATATTTTATGGTATCATTGTGGTAGTGAAAAAAAAACTAAATTTTACATTGATCTTTCCGGGAATGGAACCCAGAGCTGCCTAGTCGCTAGATCCAAGCTCTTACCAACTAGACCACAACGGCCAACTGTACATATATATCGATGGTTTAGTTCCATAGTGCTACAATTAGAAATTGGTAGTTATAAGATATGATTGACCAAAGTTTTAATGCATATAAACTGAGTTGCAAAGAAATGATTATTATTTGTCTCATTTTTTTAGTGAATCATCTGGTCATTTATCTTAATTCAATTCAAGTGTATTGCAACGATGGCAAAACCGTAAAACAATATTTCAAGCCGTATATCTATACAAATGAGAAAAGAATATTTATATTTCATTTTTTCACGCATAAAACTTTCTACCGAGAGAAAACTAGTGAAATTTTCTATAAGTTTTCGAAAGCTATAGAAGAAAGGTATTTGGATAAGTCAAAACATAAAATTAAAATTATTGTTAAAGTATTGACACCCCTTAAATAATTGCCAAGATCTTAATAATTTTGAGACAGGAAGACATTTGTACGAATTCTGCAGATCATCGTCGTTAAAAATAATTCTCACGAACTAATCGATATAGGGAATTTATCTCATGTCCAAATAAATGTTATTTTAGGTCTTGGGTTCCGCTTCGTATGATTTTCTGTGGAGAATTTAACAATAGCTCGATCAATATTATAATAGTATGTGTTTGTGTAGTGTTTCTGAATAATACAATACACACGGGATAGGCTAATAAAACGAGGTCTTATTTTAGAGACTTGTTCTATCCTTTTATATGTATCACACTAACAGCACTTTCTAATTCGTATTGAATACAACAATAATAAATATCGTATACATCGTTCCTCTGTGTATTGTTTTCTCGAATTGATCGTACAAAATTCAACAGAATTTATTTTATTTTTACTGGTTTGGTCATCGTTGTGTTTTTCTCGGAATAAAATGTTTTGGTGTACCATTATAATATCAATACGTTTTTACGTAACTGTCGACCAGTCCAAAATAAAAAAAACACAGCTTTAGAGCTTTTAAAAAAATTATACTTCAACTTTACCCTTCTACTTAATCCCGAAATCGACTATAACAATTATAAACTAATTTTAAAGATAAATTAACACTTTCAATCATGGACCAAATCAAAATATGAAAAATTATCTTTTGACCTGGCTTATTATTGAAGTATTGCTTCCTAACTAAAATAATAGATAAATGAAAGTAAATAAAATAGAAACATTAATTCTACAATTGTGTACGTTTAGATACCTACAGAAGAATAGGACTAGGAGTCGGAGCATGGCTAGTATACGCTAATCGCTTTACCCAGCGGTGGGCTATCAATATCTTAACAAGGAGCTAAGTAAATTTTATTCATTTTTTCATCCATGTCCGCTCCCAGTGTCGAGCATATGGCCTCATAATGAAGGTATCTCAAAAAAAAATAATCTACGAGAACTGCTTGTTACTTAGTCGCTCAACCTCTCTTTTTCAAAGATAGTAGTAGGGATATAATGATAAGAATAAGACAGGACTAGTGATAATACTACTAATAGTAGCGCCCAGTTGAATTGAAGGATCGGAAGAGTGGGAGGCAATCTTAAGACATCACAAACACCCATGCCTTCGAACAGAAAATAGATAAATCGATCGAAAAATGCTGTTTCGTACTGGGACTCGATCCCGTGAGGTCCCACACGGAAGCCTACAACTCTGAATGAAAAAATGAAGGGACAACTAATTTTCAATTTTAACCATCTATAGAAATTGCAGTTATGTGATGATTTGATCTAAGACGAATGATTTTCTTATCTTAATAAGGGGCTCGCCGGCCGCGTCGAAATTTAACAAGGGGCTCGCGCGAGCCCCCCGAGCCCCCTCTAGCCCATCCCTGGCTTCACCCCGTTATTGTGGATCGGATGAATGATAGGAAATTTAAGACATCACACGCTGTTGATTTCAAAAGCATACTATGACTGGAAAATTAATCTTAATTAATATCACTTGAATGTAGAAAGGAAAAAGGACGTAACGCACAGTTTTTTCAAACCAGCTTTTTTCAATAATCACAATTTATACAATGTTCTATTAAATCATTGGAGTCTGAAAATGTCGAATTATCATCTAAATTTAGCTTTTAAGTTTGAAGAATGAAGGGTCTGTGGAAATTGCGATTTGGATTAAAGTCTTAAAAAAGAGGTTTTTCGGAAAAAAAAACTTATAAAAATTCACATTAGATAAAGTCTATTAAAAACCAGTTTATCAGTCTTCATGTACTTCAAGGTTTTGTATATTTCATAATTGGCCCTTGGCCCAAAATCATCAAAAAACGTGTCACCTGTAAAACTTGTTATGTGTGGATTCCGTTATTTTTCCTTTTCACGGTCGAAACACGTCCATACCTTCAACCACAAACCGTCCGTTTGGAATTTCAAATCCGTAGTGATCGTATCTGAATATGACAAGACTCAAGAGCGCCAAACGCTCGATTAGAAGACTAACTCCAGCGTTCCTTTTCTAATCGGAACCATAACAGTAAAATCAGTCTAAAATCATGTTTCAAAGCCGTTCGCCCAAAAAAATATTCGTGCTAAACGGCTCGCGTGACCTGTTGAGGGATGGAGGTACGGGGTGTGATGGTAATGTGGATCACCGGAAGAGATAACCGATCCGGGTCAAGTACGCGGCTTGAAAGTCACGCCACTAAATTCCGAGGCATTCCAGAATTATAGAACTGTTCTGAAAGAATTACACAATTGATTCATTGAATTTAACGACAATAATTTGATAAAACTTTAAATGTATTACATATTTACATACACATAGGCAGAATTCGCTTACGGCGGAGAAGGGGGGGTGCGTTGATAATAAAATAAAATTTTAATTTATTATAATATCCTGTGTGGTTGAGTGGTCGTTGGCTACCGATACGGAGGTCACGGGTTCGAATCCTAGTACGGGCAGTTTTATAAATCGATTTTTCAGTCGATTTATGAATTTCTGTTCAAAGGCATGGATGTATGTTATGTCTTGAATTACTCCCTCCCACCCATCCTATCCTATGAACGGGCGTATCGAGAGCGATTAGCTAACCACTTGTCCTGTCCTAGCCCTTTCCTTCTATTCCTACTCTCTTTGGAAAAAGAGAGGTTGAGCAACTGAGTAACAAGTTCGTAGAAACACTTCTGTTGAGATAAACTCCATTAGGAGTCCTTATGCTCCACATTGGGAGCGGACATGGTAAAAATAAATAAATACACAATCAGTTAAATAGTTGTCAACATTATATTATAATGATTCTCGTCGTGGGAGGTTCTGATCCCTTATTGATATTGTATTTTACCAGTCTATCTATATTTTTTGTTATTTAAACATAATGCAGCGACTTCAGAATGTTTTTCCGTTTTTTCATAAATTAATATACACATGCTCAGTGCATTTTTAAAAAGGTCCCATAACTCATTTCTTGTCAAGGATTTTACTATGTTTTCTTCTTATCCATGTAAATTCCCAATGCGGAGAATATAAAGGTATCTTTATGATAATGCATGCGTTTGTGAAATGAGGAATATCATCTATTTAGATTCCATTTAGTTTTTGGAAATTTATTTCACTTTCCAACGCATTGAAAAAATGATTTTCCTTTGCTGATTTATTTGCAGTTCACCTTTTTTTGCTGTTATTTCACGATATAATTTTTCCAAACGCTTGCGTATAACTTTTTAATCAAAGTGATCTTTTGAGGTAACTTTTTGATCAAGTCAAAAGGCCACAGGTTCCCCTCCACTGGCCTGGCCTGTTGAAATAATATCTAAAGCCAAATTTACGTGATTGCAAGTTTTGGTTAATCGTAGTTTTTGAGTGTTGAAATTCAATAGGAAATTTTCTCAATCTATTGGAAGCTAACTTTATATAAAATATCTTGGAATTTGACGTGAACAATAATATTACTATGCAAAAGTAAACAAATTTAAAGATTTCTCCGTTTCTCTTGAAATAATAAAAAACTTTCGCACTGAAAGTTACGAAAGTGAGTTTTAATATATCGACTGTGGAAAGGAAAAAGGACGCAACCCACACATATCAAATTTTACAGGAGTCGCAAAAAACGTGTTTTGATGATTTTGGGCCATATGCAAATTATGAATGATATACATCCTTGAAGTGCACGGATACTTCTAAACTGGTGTTAAATTGACATAATCTAATATTGAGTAAAGAAATTGTCTACGAAAAACCTTTATTTCAGTCTTTTTTCTTGGTTTTAATTTTTTACAAGGTCATCTTTTTAGACTTAAAAGCTAAATTTAGATAATAATTCGTCATTTTCAGCTTGCATTCTTTTGATAGAACGTGTATCAAGTTAGATACATTGTGATTATCGAAAAATAGCTGTTTTTTTAAAAACTGTGGGTTACGTCATTTTTCCTTTCCACAGTCGATATACTTATGAAGATATAAAATGCAATATTGTTTTGAATTGAACAATGATGCTATGAAATAAATGTACAGTCATTGAAGTCTAGTGGTAGCTTCTGTTTACGATACTGGTTTGGCAGTTGCGTGTTTGTTTGCTATTCCGCTGAAGTTAATTTCGTATAACCGTAAGACACAACAGTATGTAGAGATTATATCATTGGAATACGGCATTTACTCCCGGGAAATTTTGGATTTGAAAATTGGTGACCGGGAATTACCGGGACTTAAATCGTGTACCCAATGTAATGGAGCGCAAGATTTTTTTTTATCGGAACTACTAGTTATTTGATAGCTTAATTCGATCTTATTCAATAGTTATTCAATTGCTCCTCCAATGTGAAATAGTATTTTTTTTAAAAAATAAAACATTTTGAATTGACAAGGGAGTACGAATTAAGTTCCAACAAAATCGACTTTAGTACATACAAATTAATACTCGTCCCAACTAGCTCACATCCACGTGGAATATTTTAACACCCGAAGCAATACTGTTGACATTTTTTAGAATCAATTTTCAAATTTGTATTGGTAGTTTGTGTGTTGCATATTGCTGGCAAGATTTAGGCCAGGGCTTCCAAACTATGTTCCGCGAAAATTTGGAATGGTAATATACGCTGCAATACAATGATTTCATCTTCTTTTTTTTTTTTTTAATCCATGTCCGCTCCCAATAAGGAGCTCTAATGGAAGTATCTCGACAGATTTGTTTCTACGAGAACTGTTTTGCTACTCAGTAGCTCAACCTCTCCTTTTCAGAGAGTAGTAGGGATAGAAGGATAAGGCTAAGACAGGACTAGTGGTTAACTAATCGCTCTCGATACGCCCAGTTATTAAAAGATCGGAAGGGTGGGAGGGATTTTTTAGACATCACAAACATTCATGCCTTCGAACAGAAATCGATAAATCAACAGAAAAAATCCTGTCCGTACTGGGACTCGAGCCCGTGAGGTCCAGCGCTGAAGCCCACAACGCTTACCGCTGCGCCATCGGACGCGACATCAGCAGTTTATTTTAAAAATCGAGTGATGATAAATCTCCACTGATGTTTAAAACGTTAAATATCTAGGCACAAGCGAAGATTATGAATCATTAAGAACTTTGTTTACTCATACTTTTATGTAACATGTTCTAAAAATAATTAATTAGTGATTTAATAATATATATATTTTTTTAAACATTTTTACAATTGATGAATTACCTGACCTAAAAATTCTGGGTAGCATTTCCAGATTTGCGAATTGTTCCATTACACAATTAGTTTAGGAACCCCTGATTTAGGCAAACGGAGCACAACTCGGTGGGTGTCTGGAAATAAGATCGCAAAAAATCTGTATTGGCCTATTCTAAAAAACAAACAATAGTAAATTATAAGGATTTATCTTTAGCTATTGTAGGAAATGAACTAATGTTGCGTCAGTCGTCACTTTAACCTAAAATCATGTATTAAGTTTAATTTCTGGAACATTTAGTGTATTTGATAAAACAAATAATTTTGTAGTAGATCGACACGGTTGAGTGGAGTTAATCCATTTTATAATGCATAACATAATAATATATTGTTTCCATAGATATTTGAAACATAAATTGTTCTTTAACCTTTTCAGTACCGCGATGTTTTAAGCTAAACAAACATTCACTCACATACCTACCGCATGTTTTTAATATTTTTTGAATAGTTTTAAAAAATAGGACTGAATTTATGAATATTAAAAGTTTACTTATAAAATGATATATATATGTTTAATATATTCATGTTACATTCGTGGTCTTCAGTGGCCTTACGGTATTCACGCCGTTCGTATGTAGCGGCCACCAGTGGCCTTACTGTACTGAAACGGTTAAGGTTACTTAAAATACTTTGTTTCCACTTATAAACAAGCAAGCTCTGTATTTACTGGCTTATTTATTTGTTTACTGCGGCTTCTTTATTCATAATAAAGTTATCCAGAACAATGATTGTTTATCAATGACACTTTAATTTCACAGATTCATTCATATTTTTATTTTAAATTAGTAGTACATATTTACAGTGGCGGATTACCCCATATACGCAAGAGGCGCGCGCTTGGGGCCTCCAAAACTTGTGGGCCTCAAAGATAGCATCACTCTTATATTTTGATTTCAGTTTTCAAAATTCATTTTAATTCACGAAGAGTTTTGCAGCACTTTTATGTCATTCGAAAAACAGGGTCTCCAAATTTCTTAATCCGCCAATTATTTAAATTATAGATAATGTGGTATCATTCATTAATAATTTCCATCATTATTTATAAATTCTTTCATATTTATTTACCAACTGTTTGTAATATCTTATTATGAGTTTAACGTAATATTTTTTAAATACTAGCCCTGTATCTTTTAATATTTCATCAGTTGATAAGGCTTGCAAAAAGCGGAGCCGGCCCTGGTCTAAAATAAATAATGGAGAATTTACATACACAAGTATTTTTTCGAATACTTCCTATAACTGAATTACTTTGAGTGTTGGCCGATCCTTTTTTTCCAATGATCAACAGTTTGCTTATTGCGACTGGAATACATTTTGCCATAATCACGAAATGGGTGCAGAAAATCAATAACAGTTAAACCTTAATACATTGTCTTAGCATTCACTGTTTCCCACATGTATCATTAATGTTTCATAGTCCCAGCTAATAAATAATCCCGCACTCATCTTCCAAGATCTATAGTTTTCTTCGATTTATTGGTTTAATATTAAGAAACTGTCACAAATATTACCCTAATTCATCGTTTTTTTTCGTACATTTTTCATCCCGTTAAGAATTACGTACAACTACATTCAATCTCTATTGCTGTGTATTCGTATATTTATCCGACATATTGTGTTTTTCGAATACTTGTCACCCCGTTCATAAGTACGTGCGATCCCCATCAACCAGTATAGTAAAAAGACCGAGACTGCACGTTTGCAAGCGTCGTTCTGTTGTTATCATGCCAGCTCATAATGTTGCCGCAGATTATCCACCTTCTGAGCACCTATCCTAGTCGTCTCGCTGTGTCGATCAGCACTCATGTTTGCCCCGTATTTCGCAACGTGACGAAGGAAACTGTAAATAATACAAGCCTTTTCCACATTCATAGTCATTTCAGGCTCTCTTGAAAAACGGAGTTTCGCGGTTCTTCTAAATCATATTTTATCAACCTTTTTGGGCCCGTGGCCCCGTTTGAGTCTCATATTTTTCCGTAGCCTCCATACCCAGCGGTGTAGGAAGAGGTCCTGCCACCTTAAATTTCCTTTAATTCTCCACCCCCAATATTTCCTCTTATTTTGTTTTTAAATCATTTCTACTATTTTTTTTATCTATGAACTATAAGTTTTTACTACAGGTGGTATAATTATTTTTTATTTTTGAAAATTCCGCCCCCAAAAATGTGCCGCACAAAGGCATTCCGCCCCTACCGCACCTGCCTTGCTACGCTACTGCCCATACCTGTTTTTTTTTATATAACATATAAGTTTTTCGAGACTCGGGAGCACAATTATTTCGAGATTGATGATTGGGAAAATGTGAGTAATTGAAAGATGACAAAATAATACTCAATTCTTTGCTCGCTGACAGATTTTTACCCAGAATTGGATTTTTTATAATAAAAAGACGCGAGACTTTTTTTTAGCTTTTCCTATAGTTTCAAAATATTTTGTCGCTGCTTTATGGATTTGCCCGTGCCCCTCCCCCAAAATTGTGCTGTGGTTTCCCTAAAAATATGTTTTCCCTGTTGCCACATTGGAATATGTTGTGGCCCCCGGTTGAGAAACCGTGTTTTAAATAACGACAAAATTAATTTTATGCGGACTGTAAAATTGACCAAACGCACCAGAAAGGTGTTATGTTCATTAAAATACGATGTGTTGGATGAGAATTTCAATTTTTACGTACATTTCCTTTCTGGAAATGATATTATTCACTTGGCCCTGAATATAACACGAGGTTTAATATAAATATAAATGTTTATAAGTAATGATAAATGTTTTTGGTTTAAAAAATATCGCGTTAAATTTGAGCATGCACGTTAATACACATAATATTATAAATTTATAATATGTATATTAATAAAATAGCACCATTGGAATTTAAAATTTATCTTGTAAGTATTTATTGAAATTTTCTATATCACAAATTACGATATTTTTATTTCTATCTATATATTTATGTTTACTTTAATAAACATCAATCTACCTTTAAAAACATAATAATGTTTTGTAGTTAGTACCAACCCAAACTTTATTACTTTTGAGTGTAAAATTGTGAGCTAATGGAAGCACGAATATTTACACGATATACATATGTACCAGAAATAATTCTTAGTGTAATAGTAGAAAACTATGAAAAATGAAAGATCGTTTTTATTGAAACGTTAATCTAATTATTTTTAGTTAGCTTTATACGGGTTTGAATACCCGATTTAAGATTGTACACAATTAATACCGCATACCTACTCTGGTAATATTAAATTTAAATATTTATAATTTTATAATGTATCATTATGATTTTGTTCAAAGAAGTGTCGAATGCTTAGCCATATCATATTGACTGTGGAAAGGAAGAAGAACGTAACCCACAGTTTTTTCAAACCAACTTGATACACATTCTATCAAAAAGATGTTAGCTGCAAATGTCGAATTAGTATCTAAATTTAGCTTTTAAAATTGAAAAAGATGAGGTTGTGAAAATTGAAACCAAGAAAAAAGTCTGAAAAAAAAGAATTTTTCTAGACAATTTCTTTAATGCATATTAGATTATGTCAATTAAACACCAGCTTAGAAGTCTCCGTGCACTTCAAGGTTGTGTATATTTCATAATTTGGAGGAGGTTTTGATTGCACTGACGTAACTGATTTTTAAATGAAAACTTTTATGGTGTCGACTGTCAACTGACAATGATTCTTAGTGGGAATTCATTATATTAATGAAGATCTTTTTATCATGATTATGGCCGATTGAATGAAACCAGTCCATATCATTATAAAAATGTGAAATTAGTGAATACAAAAATTACATTTATTTTTATAAATAATATAAACACAAAAAAATCAAATTGTCAAAATCCTCAAACAGACTTTTTTTCCAGTACCGTCGCTGAACGGGGCGTATCAAGAGCGATTAGCTTATCACTAGTCCTGTCCTAGCCCTATCTTTCTATCCCTACTCTCTTTGGAAAAAGAGAGGTTGAGAAACTGAGTAACAAGCAGTTCTCGTAGAAACACTTCTGTTGAAATAAACTCCATTAGGAGTCCATATGCTTCACATTGGGAGCGGACATGTGGTTAATTGTCTATCATACTAGACTAGGTTTATCATAAAGAGATTGGGCGCAGATCAGTCCTCATTAAATATTCTCAGTTGAGATCTTCGATTAAATAAGTTTTCAATGTTTTAATGGGTATGGTTTTTAAAATGTGGATAAGCAACTGATTTCTTAAAATAGATACCTAAATTACCCGTTTAGGATCGATCTACCGCGATTATGTATACACTTCGTATTATGTGTATACTATGTAACTCTTTTTTTACACAGTTAATACGGTCTACAAAAAATCATTTATAAAAAACAGTGTAAAAAAGTAATAGAAATCATAGAATTTTTAAAAGTTATTTGAAAGAAGAACGACGTTAGTGTATAAAAAATCGTGTAAAAAAGGTAATAATGAAGACCCAATAAATAAATTACACAAAATATTATTCTATGTATTTTGATAAATAAGAATTCATCGCTACTTGATTATATAAGGGGACTTTTCTGAGGGAATGGACATAAATCCCTTTCATAGAAATTTCTGACGCGTCTAATGTGCTAGGATCTAATGATGCATTTTCGGTCTTGCATTGTTGATTTTCTTGTTATTATGAAATCTGTAATCCACTGCGGTTTTTTGTTTCTAGGAAACGTGTTAGAAAATGTAACTCGCAGTGGCGGATTATCCCATAAGCGCAAGAGGCGGGCGCTTGGGGCCTCCAAATCTTGGGGGCCTCAAAGATAGTATATATTATATAAAACCTTAAATTTAAATTTCACTTTTCAGTATTCATTATTATTCTGCGAAGAGGTTTGCAGCACTTTTATATTATTCGAAAAGCAGGGCCTACAAAATTTATTGGTAACTCTATTAAATCGGTAAATCTATTGGCCACTGGTAACTCGTGTAAAAATATAGTATTCGTTCCTTTTAGTAGACCGAGTTCTTTCAAAGCCGCGTAAAAAAGAGTTGAGTGTATCTTTAAATTTTATCAACATCATTTGTCATAATTTAAGATTTCGACTGAAGGTGCTTGGTGGAATTTCAATATTAAATTTGAATCGTTCAAATTATGTACACTCCCACAGATTTTGTCACTAACGACCCGGGTTTCGCCTTTCGGCATCTTCAGGCGTTCAAGCGCACGGATGAAGATGCCGAAAGGGGAAACCCGGGTCGTTAGTGACAAAATCTGTGGGAGTGTACATAATTTGAACGATTCAAATTTAATCATTTGTCATTGTATATTAAACTGTATAGCGATTTTATCAACGATTCCAAATAAAATACATTTTTTAAAAGAATGCATAAATTATTATAACAGGATTTGTTTGATTCTGAACGATGTGATAATATGTCCTCTCAGCTGAGAGTAATTTTATCGGCCGTCTCGGTCAGCTGTAGACGCGTGTCCCTCTCTCGCCAGCTGTATCGATCGACGAAACGAAGCCCGTTCGGAACTCTTCGGAAGGAGTTCGGCACTTGAAAGTAGCGAGGATTGGAAAAATTCTTTCAGAAAATTGTTATTATTTGCTGTCGACAGACTGATTACAAGAAAAAAGTAATGACCTCATAATTATTCTTCTTATGTCGACCATTGACAGGAACACTCTTCAACACATAATACACATTATTTATATTTTGAATAATCAATTGTTATCAACATCGTTGGCTTCGGTTACGGAGGTCACTGGTTCAAATCCCAGTACGGACAGTTTTATAAATTGATTTTTCAATCGACAAAGCATGGTGATGTCTTGAATTCCCCCCTCCCATCCTATCCTATGAACGGGGTGCATGGAGAGCGACTAGTTAACTACTAGACCTGTCTTAGCCCTAACTTTATATTCCTACTCTCTTCGGAAAAAGAGAGGTTGAGCAACTGAGTAACAAGCAGTTCTCTTAGAAACACTTCTGTTGAGGTAAACTCGATTAGGAGTACATATGCTCTACATTGGGAGCGGACATGGTAAATATTATTCCAGGTGCTTTTTTTTCATGTAACGTGGCAGAACAACGCACCGGTACTCCTTTTCTCGACATTTCAAATGTTTCAATTCAATGTTCGCTATTTTTTTTTTCTTTGTTTGAAAACATTTTTTCAAACTATGATCTCCTGAAAAAATAATAACAGCAATAAAAGAATTATCATAAAAAAGATTAGATCTCCAAGATTGATTTCTGTTCGACGGCGTTGGAATTTGTATTATCTATTCCTCCCACATCACAAAATTAACAAGCCAAAGCGAGAGTCATTAGTTAACCACTAGTCCTGTGCCAGTCTTATCTTTCTATCCTTAATCTTTTTGAAAAGGGAAGGTTAAGCAACTGACTAACAAGCAAATCTTGTAAAAAACGGACATGAATTAGAAAAAAAAGCTTGACAAGAATTGAGTTCCACCCAGTGGCGTAGCAAGGGGAGTGGAGCATTTTTTAAAATAAATACAATATTTTTCGAGAAATTGTATTTATACATGAATAAAATTAAGCCATCTGTATTAAAAAATTTTAGTTCATAGTTTAAAAAATAGTAGAAGTGATTGAAAACAAAAATAGAGGAAATATTGGGGACGGAAAATTCAACGACCGCCCCGGGCGACAGGACCCCGTCTATCATTAACTAAACATACTTTTAATATAGTAATCACATTTGGTCTTTTTATAATATGAAAAGAGATGTATAAAAACAAAATTAACAATCGTATTGCTTAAAGGTGGGAAAACAATGTTAAAATCTTTTTTTACGTGGAATTCTGCTGGCTGGTTCGTTTTCATTGAGAACAAAGTTATGTAATGCAAGGTTTTTTTTTATTATTAGTAAATATCAAAGCTTTTTCTATAATTGTGCATACATCGGAGACGCCGGTTTATGATTTTTTAAGGGCTCCTCAAAAGAACGAAGCATGCGTGAAAACACTGAGTGGAAAAATCATCAAACCGTTAAATGGTTAAACAATGAATGCGAAAACAACAGCCGGACTCTAATGTAAAAGAAATTATGTAATGAAATCAGCTAATCAAAAGAATGCATAAAAACCGTCTCCATATCGACTTATTAATGTTCATGTTTAATATATACTTTAAAGCCATAGTATTGTATTTTATTCCAGAATGATCAGTACCCCGTCAATTTTCTATGGTACTCCTCTCTGCAAACCAAATAATTACAACTGCTTAATCTTCCCCACTTCGAACCCTGTAATAGAAAAAAAAATTCTCCTCCTATTATAATAGTTTAAGCATTATATGTAAATGATATCTAGGTCGAAGTGAAAAATTATATTTTTATGGTACTTTTTAAAGGTGCGAAACACGTTACTACACTTTGCAGGGCTCACTTACCCGCAATCTTCTTCATATTTTTTTTTCTAAAGAAGTTAGAAGTCATGCATTATTAAAATAGCAAAAAAATCTTTATAAGCAAGCAAATAATAAAATAAATATACGTATATAACAATAAAGTAAATAAATTCAATAAAAAATAATATAAAATATAAAACCACAAGATTTAGCCAAAATTGACAAAAAACTTTCCCCAAAGTAAAATTCAACTTTAAAAAACAGGGCTGTGGAGTCGGAGTCGGAGTCGTGAAAAATGAGCGGCTCGAATTTGTATTCAAACAAAATAGTCAAAAGTGTTGACATTTCATGCTTGGCTCACTAATGATCTGATGGTATACAGATATATAAGTTAAAATGAAATTATTGAAAAATTTCCTCGGAGTCGGAGTCGTCTTTTTTTAACGCGACTCCACAAAACATATTGAAAACTACGCACTAAAAGGTAATATATTTTCTATTTAATTATTTACCCAGCTCGAAGACTTTTTTGAGAAGCAAGGTCGACAATTCCTTTTTATTAAAATTTGTAACGTTTTTAATAAATTCTCGATTTTATCTTTTCAATTGAAATTGAGAAGGAAACCACAGAAAATTAATATTATCATAAGATATGGATTTGTAATCTTTGTATGTATGGGGAGGTGGGCTATTTTTTTGTTAGCCCACCCAGCTTGGCTTATATTTTAAAACAAAACAAAATCAAGGGTATTTTGACGCAGTTTGGTTTGTAAGTGAAGCGAAAAAAAGTGTTGATTTGGCTGACATCACATTTCGCGTACATTATTCTTTGTTGGTGTTTTCATGTATAGAATATTTTATTTGAAGCTTAGCTCGGTTTCAATGTAAAGAAATTTAAACAAGTACTTAAAAACGTATTTCGAGAGAGTATTGTGTAAAAACTTTTTTTTTATCAGGGACTAGTTTTAAGCTAGCTCAGCCTTACTTCTTATTCTTAATATGCATGCACAAGATAATTCGAGAATTTTGCCTTATAACGATAGAAAAGAATCACAGCAAATATATTGTATAAATTTTTGATAGGTTAGGTACGTTGTTGTACGTAAACTATGAAAAATATATTTTGTCTTCATAGAACGGCCGAATTGCAGCTTCTTTTTATCAAGTCACCTTAACCCTCCAAGGACGAGCGTGACCATATGGTAACAGTAAACACCGTTGTCTATTGATCCCACTATTGATCCCTTTTCTACCTGAATATCGTTGCTTTTACTCATATTTTCATAATTGGTTAAGAAGGGTACAGACTTCAGTTAATCATCAGTCGCGGGGACAGAAACGGCCACCAAAAGTACATGCGATTTTTTGAATTTCCGTTTTTGAAACTGTTAGTTATTTTTTTTATCAAAACATCAAATTATTTACAGTTCTTTTGCTAACATATTTGTATTGAAATTATGTTGATCTAAAGAGGTCAAATTGTAAATATTTTTAAAAATTTCACGTTTAGCTATATTTCAACCCCGAATGTTTGCGAGCCCATACGGTCACTTTTGTCCTTAAAACTGTCCGTACACAATATTACACGGTAATAAAAGGATGATCATGACCATACAGTCATGCGAGGTTTCTATACAATGACTTTGCGTTTTTTTTTTTAAATTTTTGTTAGGAATAAAAGTTATCCGTGACTTCAATATGGCTTAAAAAATATTTTTTTTATCGAAAAAAAGCTCTCGTCTCTGAGGGTTAAGATTATTTTTTTACATATTTTGGCCGAAAATTTCAGGTCGGGCTGAGCCCACCTAACCCAGTACGTCTAACCAGCTCCGTTTTCTACATATCGCCAGTGGCGGATTACCCTATAACTAAATGAGGCGCGCGCTTGGGGCCTCAAAAATAACTTACATTATATAACTCATATACTTTTTGCTTTGATTTTATATATTTTTTTAATATTTTACATGAAATTTTTGCGTTATGTTATCCGAAAAACAGGGCCTCCAAATTTTATTGTGCATGGGGCCTCTCGTGTGCTTAATCAGCCACTGCATATCGCTACCATAAAGCAACGGTGAGATAAAGTGAAACAAGTAGATTTTAAGATAAGTATGCCAATCGATTGCTGAAAGGTAAACCTTTATAATGAAACACTAAAATATTTTGATTTTAACAGAAAATATCAAATTTGAAAGAAAAATCTAACACTTACAATGCCCTGTAACTTCAAAACATCTGCGAGTTTAGTATAATAAGTAAATACAAATATTGTATTCAAAAAAAACTACTATTATTTTTATATCATGAACCGAACACAAACCTTAAAGTTCAATTATGTCGAAACTAGTATTTTCGACTTATTTCACTGTTGCTTTAGGGTAGTGATATATTTAGTTAATATATACTCATAATATTGTACGTATATTATATGATTGTAACTAATGCATGCATACAGAAGTCTGAGTTTGAGAAAAAAATGAGTACATAATTTAATTCGACTATTACGCCACTGCGTGTGGAAGGTTTTGTAATTTTATATATCTCTATTCATAAATAAGAAAAAGAAATCGAGCCAAAAAGGAAAATAACACATCTGAAAGTCGAGAGAGTCCAAAAACTAACGCTGGAGTCACAAACAGAATAATAAACAAGTGAAAATAGAAAAGTGCCGTCGAAAAGTCTGGCCTTGTTTTCGATTTTATTGTCATGTTTTGCGAATCGCATTGAATGATCTTGCAGAAAAACATGAACATTATTTGATTTCCTTTTTCATATACGTTCTGGTTCTTATACTAGTATTTATATAATACACGATTGACTCTAAATCACAGAAAATAAATTTTAAATGCTTCTTTAAAGTGTATGTAACAAGTGATCATTAGGTTTTAAGAGCTAAAGTCTAATAAAAAGTATATCTATATATTAATAGTCGATAATGTACGTATGATTGTATGATTGTAAAAATGTCCCCGATAAATAATATAATTTTATAAGTATAATAAGATAATTTTCTGACTACTTAAAAATGCAACAAAAATCCCCCCGTTGAGGTCAACGGGCTTACAGCTAGTCGTAATAACTACTTCATTTTATTTTACTACCCAATTAATTAAGTAAATATTTGGTTTGTTTTGATTACAAATTACCTTTTTACACTCATCCAAACTTTTGAGAGTTGTGTAATTACTAACCTTTTTTCTCTATGATGACTTAGATTCCAAATATTTATTTGCCTTAAACAAATATTCGAATACCAATTATTAAACCATTTTAATATATAAGAATAATTTAATTTATAAGTTTCAAAATCTATAATCATTGTTTTTTACATATATGTATCTCCTTCCGTGGTCTAGCTAGAAAGATCTTTTGCCTTAGCGATCAGGCAAGTCTGAGGTCAAGTCTAATAAGGTAGTCAATATCAATTGTAGATGTTTTCTTCGTACGCTAATTTTTGTATTTGTTGCCTACATACTTTTTGTTGGTCGGTGCAACATAAATGTAATAATTATGGCTATGTTCACTGTAGTTATAGTCTACCTGTCAAGTGCCAACGATGTTGATAGTGGACGGCATTAGGTTAGAAAAGAATAGAATTTTGTTTTATTATATATTATAAGGATAAGACCAATCATGTCTATCATAAAAAAGATTGAAAAAATCGTTGGCGTTTGACAGATTCACTATAACAACAGTGAACATAGCCGCAAATATTATGATATACCAACCTAAAAAAGCTTCGAGGCAACTAACACAAAAGTCATAACGTTTGCAGTGTAGGTATCAAGCATTAGAGACCGGTCCTATTAGTCTCCAGAAACTAAAAAAAATGAGAATAGCCCTGCGGATGATATTAATATGGAACGCGTACTATGTGTTATTCAAAAAGATAGAGAGTAGGTCGCAAGCAGACCGGCGCCGTTTTCTATATAAAATAGATTTATCTTTCTAGCCATAAAGATTTCTGAAGAAGATATCGTATTATATGTTCCGAAACTAACATAAATTTAGATTATGACATTTACATGGTTGTACAGGCACACCGATAAATATTAATGTTCGTTTAGTTGTATAAAAAACATAGTTTTCTTGGACTTTTTCAGTATATTTTATGACAGTATCACTATCATGGGAGGATATCATGTTCTGGCCGGTAGTAATAACCCATATTGTTGATAACTTAACATCAACAGTCATTATGCGTTGGGTTTGAATACTTTGTAACTTCCAGCACTTGTGTCTTAGAAATAATGGTCATGAGACTCACGTTCGCTATGGTTCCAATAGTTTCATTTCTGAGAGCAACGTTTGATAACATATCTTCATGTATATAAGATAAACATAAACAATACATTACGCACGATCATGGACGCTCTCTGGTACGACACTACACAGTTATCTCAACGTCGATCCCAACTTTGATCACATCGTGAAGCTGTCAAAGAAATTTTACAACGACATAATCGATCATCCAAACCCAACGATAAAAGCATTACTTGACAATTACATAGACTATTCCCATACGTACAACGTGAGACTACGGAGAGTCCTTTTGCTCAAACCTCCCTAAACCTCCTTTACTTCCACCACTCCCAATCTCACCTGCTTGGTTGACGACGTCAAACCCCAAAAGGATGAAAAGGACACTGGACACTAATAATGAGACTTAAATAGGCACCGAATACGGGAAAGAAGAGGGAAAAAACAACATCAAAATAAAAGACACCAGCAGCAGCAGAGTTTCAAAACGTCGGTTGATTATCACCAACCACAAATTGATGTCCTACTAATATTACCAGAACATTATTTTACGTTACATACTTAATAGAACTCTTCTATCGAGGTGTTATCATAATAATATGATGAGGCAGTGTCTCCTTAATAAATAATTACTGATGAAGCTAATGTTGAAATGGTCAAGCACGAGAAACCTTTTATAGCTTTGCACCTAAATCATCAGTTGTTTCCAAGTTAAGACACGGCCAAAATTATTAAATTAAATAAAGTCATATGAAATGAATAACCTGTTCCTTCTCATTTGATTCATTTATTTGATACTCAATAAATGCTATGACGTTATTTTCTTGGAGAAATTTACGATTATAATAACCATTTGATATGTATGTGAAAATCATAACTTTCTGATACACCCGGTAAAAGTTGTTTTTATGAATAAACATTTTTCCTTCATACATGAAAATGGATAAGTTATGGCATAGGTCGTATCTTCCGTGATCTTTTCATGTAAAGAAAATTTATAGCATTATTTACCGTAACAATAAAAAAAACTACACAGTTTGATAAGAATGTGGATGTATACTTTGTATTATTTATTAAATTTTAAAGGAAAGATTACAAATTCGTTACATATATCAATTTAATATCCATCCAGAAAAACCAATTGAAGATTTTTTTACATTCTAACAAACTTATGTGTTACACTTAAAGTATGCATTTAACCAAGGTATAAGTTAACTAGAGATGTACCATTTTAACTTGACTGTGGCAGAACTCAGAACTAAAATTGTCGTCCTAGGACGTGTTGACTATGGCAACAGTGGCGGACTAAGCACTTGGGAGGCCCCAAGCGCAATACAATTTGGAGGCCCTGTTTTTCGAATTGCACCATAGCATTGGTCGGCAAAGTGCGGCTCTTTGGTCCCTTAAGCGCGGACATTAATAGACAGATTTGGCTCCCAATATATTTTTTAATTGTTTTTAATGTTTATATTTGGCTCTTTGGCGAATAATTTTGCCGACCACTGCACTATACGTTATAATCTTTTCCGTGAAAACTGAGCGGCAAGATGTCCCACTGTGGGATTGCAATTATGACAAACATGATATTACAAATTGGTCGCAATCAAATTTTGAATGAAAAGAAACCATTACAATTTTTAATAAAATTGTTTGAGATTAATTGAAATAATTAAAGTTTGTCATAAGTTGTGTCAAACCTTCAGAATTTTATGAATTTTTATGTTCTCAGTTGCTGAATCTCGCATTTTTTAAGAGAGTGTATTTTTATATTTGTAAGAGAGTGTGTTTTTAAGAGAGCGATAAAAGTACAGAGCTAGGATATGAAAAAGCTAACAAAGCATAGACTTATTGAATTTAATTTGTTTATTTCTTATAAATATTATAAAGTTATAATAAGTTTTGTAAATTTAGTAAGTTTTATAAACTTCTTATGAACATCCACTCTCAATGTGGAGCAAATTGCCTTCTGATGGGAGGTATCTGAACAGAAAGAAGCTTTTTTCTACAATAATAGTTTTCTACAATCAGTTACTCAAACCTCTCTTTTTCGAAGAGAGTAGCGATAAAAGAATGGGGCTAGGACAGGAGCGGTGGTTAAAAAATATTAACTCTTTAACACTTCCTTCAAGGTGCTAAAAATACGTCCGATATGTTGCTGGCCCTTAATGAACCAAGTGAAAAAACATGTTCAAGCACTTACCGCCCATTGATGGACGGTAAAAACTCAGCATGCATATTTTTAATACATGTTATAATAATATCAAAATAATAAAATCAGATATAATATGAGCTGTCGACTGCACTACAAGCTCATTGTTTTTTTTATTGTGATAACGTTAGGTAATGACATATTATTAAGCTGATTTGAAGAATTTACGATGGCAGGACATGTATTTCTTTTTTAACGATAAGTTATATATTAATGAGTATGACTTTGTTTTGGTCGTTTTAAAAATAATGGTGGTTGGTAAACGGGTTAAAATATACATATTTTTAGTAAGTACCGATTGTGACTGAATATGGGATTAATTTATGTATCCTATATCCACTAAGTTATATGTTACAAATAGTAATTTAAAAAAAAAAAACTGTAAAACACATAATAGCACTAGATTCTTATTAGACGGTTTTTCGTACAGGGCTTCGATATAATACGGTGATATATCTTTTGCGTGTACTTAATATTCAGTTATATGTTTATTTATTGATTTGGCATTTACTTGGTAGAACTCCATTTTAATAGGGTAAAATATCAAGGTATTTCAGTTCTACAGTTTTTAAAAAGTTAAAGGTTGATAGCTATTTCGGCTTACGCCATCGTCAGAACTATGCTTTAAACGTACATTTACTTGGCTATATATACTGTCTAAGAAGAGATACACAATAATATGATGCATTGTGTATCTCTTCTTAGACAGTATATATAGCCAAGTAAATGTACGTTTAAAGCATAGTTCTGACGATGGCGTAAGCCGAAATAGCTATCAACCTTTAACTTTTTAAAAACTGTAGAACTGAAATACCTTGATATTTTACCCTATTATTCAGTTCTATGCCCTGAGAGATCTATTAGTTCTAAGCTGATTTTTTTAAAATTTTATACTTTTTTACACAGTAAGTGCATAGGTAATGTATCTACCGTGTAAAAAGAGAGCCGAATGTAGTTAACATTTCAAATCATTCGAATAGGTAATGTAACAAACAGCATTTCATTACTTGTGCAAAAAAGATGACCAATTTACTAAAATTTACGGTAAAGATTTTTCAATATTTAAATTAATGTTCGAATAATAATGGAATTATTATTCTTTTTAAATAATTAATGAATATTTTTAAACTATATATATGTTGTATTTGATTAAGAAAAATTGCATTAATAGGTTTATAATGGTCCAAACTCCAAAACCATATTTATTCTATACATTTTTTTGAAATACTATTTGTTTTTCATTTAGTTATAAATTTTGTAACCAATACATATAGGAATAGTAATTATTATTGCAAATTCATCAAGATGACAACATAAAAAAATATGCTTAGAAATAAAATATTAACAAATATAAAATAATACAAAAAAAAAACAAGTTCAATAAAAAGTTTATAGCGCCTACATTTGACTTTATCATTTATTTATTTTTTATTATTTTGACTCACCTATTATTACTGTCTCTGCCAATTATCTAAGTATCCATATATATGATCCCTCACTGATTGTGCAGAACGACAGCTTACATCGACCCGTTATTTAAAACTAAATGTAGGGTTTGAAAAGATATTCTTTCATCGTGAATATTTATTTACCAGGATGCATAGAATCCTACAATAACATACGTATTTATAAAAAAGGCTGGCTAAAATCGAGTGACCTGTAGATCGATGATTATTATTTTTACACTGAAACACACAAAAAAAGCTATGTTCATCCATCCATATAGGTTTCATAATTATGAGTCGGTTATTTATATTTTAAAATCTAAAATATGTTAACGCTTGATTAGCGCCGAGAAGCGAAAGATTTTCACCGACAAATAATTTACGGCTAGAACTAAGATATAAAAACAAAACCTAGTCATAAATTAATCCATGCATTGACAGATGCAAGTGGTATACAAAATGTTTCAGAGTCAAAGAAATAAAAACAAATATCTCAGTGATTTGCATTGAGCTAAAAAGATAGATTTAGTAGGTATAGTTTTTATTTCGTTATATAACGAACATTGATTTTTTTTATATATAAAAATGTAAATATTTTATTTGAAATAAAATACATATCTACAATACATAAATTATGCGTAATACTTATTTTGTTTTTATTTGAAACTATCTGGACGGTGAACATTTTTTTCATTAATAATAATTCCAGCATCGTATTCATAATTTGTCAATTGGATTATTATTATCACTTTTAGATCAAGTATGTAGATTTGATCTTAAATCGACCACAGTAAAATATGATGTGAGAACCACTGCTCTACGAATAATTAAATAAATACAATTAATTTGCGAGCGTCACACATTTTGAAATAAATATTGTTTTAGGGCGAATATCATATTTCATTCTATAGATTCATTACAAAAAATATACTCATTCAACCGTTCAAGGGTTTAACTGCTTGCGATAAAAACACATGTGTGTGTGCTAAGTATCGAATGAAATATATTCATTTCTACATATGTAGGGTAAAACCTACTTTATTGGCCATCCTCAATTATTGACTACATGGAAATAAAAGCTAGTCTTATAAGATATGAAACCAACTTTTCTACGTGCTAACTTATTTGAAAAACTCACCAAGTGTTCTTTCATCGGAAAAACACAAAACACAGTTGGATCAATATGCAATTTTCCGTAAATGTTTTAAAAATTACTACTGTGTATACTGAAGCTGTCGTAGATAATATATAAGTCAAAAATTGTAGTTATGTATTAATTTTATCTGAGAATATTGTTTTCTCCTAAATTAGCAAAAGACTCACCGTCTTAGTAAAATTTAATAAGGGGCTCGCAAATTTATTTGCTTATAATCTTTGAAACAAAAACCAATTATAATAACATTGCATTAAAATAAAAGAGGAAAAAAAAGAAGAAACGACTGCAAGAAAAGACAAAGTAATTAGCAAGAAAAGCAATATTATTGCTCCGTCGTGTAATGCAAGAAAACATATTGCTTGTGTCCAAATATAATCTGTAAAAAGCAGGAGACTTCCTATTAAAATTACTGAAAAATATAAAAATGAATCCGATAACATTAATATTTAGATTTATCATTAGATGTATTAATTAATTCAACAAGTAATGATGGTGATATTGATAATAATGATGAACGTGGACAATACAATCTCAATGAAATAATATTTCTCAATTCTTCAACAAATATTTTCGATTTTGAAGTCAATTTTCATTCAGCTCCATTTCATAAAATAATATGCTTCTCTCGGTGTAGCACAATGTATTATATGTCGTTAAATTGTCGTTTATGTAACCTAAAGTAACATTAAAATTGCAATGAGCACTTGACTTCCCACTTAATACTAGTGTGTGATCATAACGTGACATAATTATTTTTTATTCTATTTTGAATTGTTAATTTATAGAATTTTTTGAAGTGGCCAATAATTGTAGATTTCCACCTTTTTGTGATTATTTAAAAAAAACTGTAATTTATTTTTTAGATGTTATTACTATTGATAATTAAAATTGGAAAAAATGGGAAAAAAATATAAATGGACTTCATTCCATCTTCTTAATGATGCATGATCAAACAAAATGAAAAAATCCTTAAGTGGCCAATAATTGTATGCTTTACCCTACCTATTTCTAAGCGCATTCGTCAAAAATGATCCGGGAATCACCCGGTTGAAAAAAAAGCTTCTCACGCGGTGACCCGGCATTGAGTTGCGGTATTTGAAAAAGGACTACCGTCATCAATTTTGGGGCGTCACTTCTTGCAATAAATTTTCGTATTTAAAAGTGTTTCGTGTAAATAAATAAAGATTGAAATCGAAAATGTGGTAAACGTTTTTGGGGCCCGTAAGATTCAGAGGCCTCTAGCGCTTATGAGTTAATCCACCACTGTGCCGATACGAAGATATGTTTGCGCTTTGCCCTTTGCAATAAATAAGTGTTGCATGGGAAAAAAGATGCGATAAATTTGGGGCCTCATATTTGTGGCCCCTAGATTCGGAGGCCTGACGCAAGTGCCTCAAGCGCTTACGGGATAATCCGCCACTGTATGGCAACGTTAATGATGCGATGGTGTCGCCCTCGCGGGCAGTCAAGTTACGCTGGTACATCTTTAGCCAATATATAAATTGTTCATGGTAGTCAATATCAGTGGCGGTTCCTGACCTAAAATCTTGGGTGGGCTAGAGAAAAGCATATTTCTACTTCACCTTATACATTAATCTACAAGCAAATTAACAAATACTACGATACTACTGCAATGCATAAATTATTATATAATAAAATCAATGCTAATGTAACTAAGAAATAATAAAATACGGAATCCTTAAATTCGTCTCTTTCAAAGTGAAATAACAAGTACCTACTAAAAGCAATACGGAACTGTCACTTGCTGTCACTGAAAGTCAATACAACGATATTAGTTTTGTGTTTCAATGCATAAGTATGTGGAATGGGCTGAATCAGTTCAGCCCCCAACGATCAACAGAAGTTTGACAGATTGAAACACAATCCTTTGTGTTTGATGACGTTTCCGTACATACAAATATAAAAAAAATCTAATCGTGCTTGATTGCGCCCAGTGTAAAGAAATATTGTCTGTGGTTACGACTTAAATGATATAGCCCCTGAGTGGTGTTGCCAGAGTGACGTTGCCTTTTCCCTGTAAAGTATTTATAGGGTTATTGTGCCGGCTCAGTTTAAAATTGTAATACAAAACACAATCGGGAATATGATTGTAGGTAGACGTAACATTGTCTTATATTGACAGAGGATAATTAAAACAAAGATATTAAGTATATTCATTTGGGAAAGGTTAGTTACGCTTATAAATGTATTTATTTTGTTCAGCGGCCGAATTGCTGTTCATTTTTATTCAGCCATCTAAAGTTTTGGGTGAAAAATGCAGGTCGGGCTTAGCCCACCTAGCCCAGTACCTAGAACCGCCACTGGTCAATATACATGAGATACTTTAACAAGTCGATGTGTGCATTAACCGCTTGAATACCGCGCAAATAAATCATTAATATGTCCCAGAGATACTGCGTGTTTTTGAGAAAAATAATTTTGTCTAATATACACTCCAATTCAATATTTTAAAAACCTATATTGACTCAGTATAGATAGTACTACACATATTCATCAAAATATTGCTTATATTCTATTAGAATACCAAGTATTTGATTTTTTAAATATCTTGGACACCCGTGTCCGCTTGGTATTCAAGTGATCAACAACTCATGCGTAGTTAAGTTGTTAACAAACTTAGAAATAACCATGCGTGCACTCATTGTGCTCCACTCCAATGTTGTGTGCGCGTAAGCACGCAGTCGTGTTTGACTGTCATCTGACATTACACATAACCTCAAAAATGTCAATGTCTTGTTTTCATCCTCGCCCTCTTTATATTCAACGTATCTATCCTATGATGTAAAGTTATTTATACATTTTGCTTGTCAGTATATTAACATACCTTAAATCGTATGTCATCTCTACCATTCCAAGCGCTTGTCAATGAGAATTAGTTAATTTGTAAATTTACTAGTCAAATAAATGAGAATTGTAATGATGTTAGCTTTAACTAAAACTTTTAGTTAATGTACACATTGACGAAATTTCACAATTTAACTGTGTCATATTTATAATATGAATCTGTTAAACCAATGTATAAATTGATTAGTGAATGTATACATCGACGAGATTTCACACATTAACTGTGAAGTATCGTTAACTTAAAAGCAAAAGTGGGATAAATCGAAAATATTAGTTTCGAAAAAACTGAACTTTAAGGTTTGTGTTGTAGTTTTTAAATAAATAATTATAGTTTTATTTAGTTTCTTTTTACGATTTATGATAAAAAATAATAGTAGATTTTGTTTTCATACTAATCTCACCGATGCTTTGAAATTACAAGGCAATATCAATACTTGTAAATGTGAGATTTTTTAAATAATATCGTTCAGTGTTTCATTATAAATGTTCTTTCAGCAATCGATTGGCATACTTTTCTTAAAATTAACTTTTTTCCCTTTATCTCAGTGTTCAGTAGAAACTATGAAATAATTAACGACAGAGATGAGTTTTTTTGTTTTATTATTGGGCTGTGACAAGCTACCTGTTATAGTATTAAAAAATAAAATAAGTTAGATTCGCTTTAAAAAATACATCTGTATGAATATTTATCTTGGAAGGTTAGATAAAAAAAATATTTTCTAATTTCGATAATATATTTTATTTATGGTAACAATAATCAGATATAAAAAAACGTATACATATAAATAAGAGATACCTAATCTATTTTTGTCTCTATCTTCCATTTGAATCGCAACGTAACATTATTCCTACCCAAACGGCAAAAAACAGTAAAAAATAATGGTGGTACTAAAAAATATGCAGGGGGTCTCACCGTCTTGAATCCTCGATACATGATCCTTATCTCTTGCTTGGTGAATTTGGTTTGCCGACACAAGTCCTCTAAAGCCACGGGTATTGGCTTCGGGACCCTAGTTGGCTCTAGCTCGTAGACCACTTCCTCGCATGGGGAATCTGGCGGGGTGGCCATTGCTAATCCAATTCGTCACACTCTATTTTAAGTAAAAAAAAAAACACAGTAACTGACACTTTGTCACGCTATGTTTTCCGGTTTGAACAGGAAAATCGCACAAGTTTGCACTGATGTATTGTTTTTGTTATACTTTTGATCTATAGTTAAAAAAATAATTTATCAAATATTTGAGCCACCTAAAAACAAAAATAGTAGGTAGTAACGTATTCACTTGTGATTACAAATAATCGAATGCATTTTTTTAAATATTACTTTCCGCTATTCATGTGTGTTGTTTTTATTATAAGATAGCATAAGAAAAACGTCATTTTCGGTTTCAAATTAAAAAGTAAATGAGAAAAGACATCATATTCTGAACAATGCAGGCAGACTTAATAAAGATGTCAGCTTTAGTGGAAAAAATATGAATTACACAATCATTGTTAATCAAAGCAATAAGTATATAATCGCAAGATGGCTAAATCAATTTAATTGCCTTAGTTCAGTGGTCGACAAACTGTTGCTCATAAGTACCAGATTTAACGCCACGAAAAACTTTTTTTATTTTTGGGTGACGTCTTACAATACAAAATATATTTACAGCATTTTTTTTTAATTCCCTAGGGTACTCAACGTTGTACCCGACACCCGTTACGGCTTCACATTCTTCTTACAGGATGTATTCCGTAGCATAGCAACGTTAGTCGTGTTCAAAGTGTACAGCATTATGGGAAAACTAGTATATAATATATTTTGAGGCAGACAGGCGGTGTAGTCATTGGCAGATCCAAGGGGGGGGCTATGGGGGCCATGGCCCCCCTGAGAAGATTTTTTTTTACCATTTTTCTGTTTCATCAAAACTTAATTGTGAAATGGGCTCTTCAATTGTTTAGTTTACTATGTTTTATAGAATACATACTTAATTATGTATTGTCTATTTTTATGTAGATATATTATTTTTAAATCATCTATTTTTTAATTTATTATTTATGTATCATGTTTATTTTCAACTTGAATGGCCCCCTCCTGGGACAATTTCTGGATCCGCCAATGGGTGTAGTTGTTTTTCTCAGTAGAGATATTGATGTCGTGTTCGGTTAGCCCAGTGGTCGCAAATCGTTTAAAAAACATGCGCCATTTTTTTGTTCATGAGTTCAGATGCATCATAAAAATCAAGCACTTTTTCTACATTCTCACGTTACTTCAAAAGAATAATTGGGCGCAATGATGCAATACGCTACTTGTAATCACCTAATGCATCTCGGTTTGGTCACCTCTGAGATAGTCACTAGAGCACGGGCTCCCAACCTGGTGGTCGCCAACTTTTTTCGATTTTGAATTTGAGCAACAAAAGGAGTTTCGGAGACAATCCGGGGAAAAAGTATAGCAAATCGAGGATTTCAAATTCCCCGGGAAGCTAAAAAAATAAAACGAGTTTCGGAGACAATACGGGGAAAAAGTACAGCAAATCGAGGATTTCAAACTCCTCGGTGAGCAAAAAAAAAACGACTCGCCAAAACTTTCAAATTATACACGATTTCACATAGAGTTCCCAATCCTGGGGTCCCCTAGTCATATGGTTTTTATAAAAAGGAGTCGCCACCCGAAAAAAATTGGGAACCTATGCACTAGAGTTACCAATGAATGTGGTGATTTTCATGACTAGTGGCAGAGTATAGGTGAATTACTACTTGTTTGTTTGGATATGAATGTGTTTCGAAAATTGAACAAGCGTGTTAAAAACTCACAATTCTCTAATCCGTAATTATTTAGACATACAAAGTGCCATTTTGTATAAGGAAGCCATTTTAGATGTATGTGTTAAAAAAGAAGGTTGCCGACCATTTTCACACGGTGAAACCCGTAAACCTCCACAAAATAAATAAAGTATTGTTTTTAAGTAACTATATATGAAATTATTTCAACAAATCTATGTACAATATTTTTGTGTTTTTATTAAGTAGATAGTTGCGTCAGTGGTCTAATCTCAATATGGACAGATTTCAGTTTGAAGGCATGCTTGTGATAAGGGCCGGCTCGTGGCGTGTGGAAAGAGTGCGGCACTCACAGGCGCACGAGCGAAGAGGCGCCGCCCGAAGATTTTGGATTCGGAAATTCTGAGAAGAGTTTTTTTAAAAAAAACGTCTCGCGCCTTTTCATTTTGGAAATTCCGTTAATTCCTGGGATTTTGGATTCGGAAATTCTGAGAAGAGCTAGTTTTTCGCTGCGCCAAAGGCACACCTTTCTCCTCGCACACAGGCGCAGATATCTTCGAGCCGGCCCTGCTTGTGATGCTTAAATTTTCCTTCCACCCTTAAGAGCAGTGTCTGCCAAATTGTGTGCCGCGGCACGCAGTCGCAAGAAGTCTTAGGTGTGTCGCGGTGGAAGAAGCCTTAAAAATGACAATTTTAAATAATGCCTATTCGGTAGCAAATCGAGGATTTAAAATACCTCGATGAGCTAAAAAAAAAAGGAGTTTTGGAGATAATCTGCGGAAAAAGTATACCAAATCGAGGATTTCAAATTCCTCGGTGGGCTCTATCCTTTTATCCCTACTCTCTTCGGAAATAACAATAACATTTTTTTTTTTAATTCTCTATTTAATCGTTATTATTTCGACAGATTATTAGCTATGAATGTCCAATAAAAGCTGAAAAATAAATAAAAGTAATGGTAATATCAATAAAAAATAGGAGGTCACTGCTAAGCACGCCACTGGCTCCCTGTTCATTTTCACCGATACAATTTATTAGGATATAAGGAATTTTTAATTCAACTGGGATGTTTTGAAAATCTTTTTAAGCTAGATTCTATCAATTACACGAATGTTTGTAAATAAGCCATCTAATAATTTGCCTTAAATATATGAGTCACTGCAGACAGCTACACTCACCATTAAATAATTACTTTTAAGGTATACTCTGTCAAAACTAGTGACGATGCATTATATTAAAAAATAAAAGACTCTTTTCCGCTCATTCAGCGTTTATTTAATACTAGCTGACCCGACGAACTTCGTACCGCCTCAGAATCAATAAATGTTGAGTTAATTTATTGGCTGAATTAAATTCAATTTAAATGAATACTCAAATTGAATTAAGTACAATAAATGTGCAAAATTCAAAATGAAAATTATTTTAACTACATTGAAATGATGTAATTCACATGGCACAGTCGATAGATTTAAAGGAATGCAGTGGACCAACGATTTGATTTTGAATTGTGTAGTTGAAATGATCTACATCTTTGTTATGATCGATCCATCAAGGCGAAACCAGCCCTGATCATATTAAATAAATGTGGAATTAGTACAGAAGAGTATTTTTCTAAATTTTAAATTATTATATTAATGGTCCGTATAAATCGAATATTTGATCAATACACATAAACATAGAAAGATCAGTGTTTCCTTTAAATTTGGCCAATAGCCTTGATCATAAAAATGTAGTTAGATTAAGTTAGGTTAGGTTTGGTGGTCAACATAAAACTGACCTCGGTTCTGCCAAAGAAATGCTTGTTTTTCTTTGTAAATATTCACTATATTATTTATTTAATTAACATTGCACAAGGTTCACAAATTATAAATTTAAAACTTTTACAATGAAGAAAAAACATACTACAATTATGTACTGTCCGAAAGTTGAATTTAATACAGACTAGATGGATAAGCTTTCATAATTTCACTAAAAATGAACGCAATAGTATCTATCAGGTATGAACAGGGGTTCTAAAAAGCACGCAACTATGTAGGTAAAGTGGCATCGGTAGATATTTGATCTGTGGTAGGTATAATTATTGTTTATTTATACAGATGTTATTTGAATTAAAGTAAATATGTTTATTAGATTTCGTTGTTAATATTTCGTAAACGAAAATATTAAAAATTGCTTTTTTTAAGGTAAAATCCTTGGTGTCTGCACCGTGTGATTTTGACAAGTGTTTTGCTTACACTAAGAGCAGCGCGTCAAGCAAAATTTGTTACGTACATATTTGGCAAATAAAATTGAATCCGAACGTCATACGTATAATATTAAGTTATTAATTATATCGATATCCGGACACGTAATTTTATAAAATTACCGCGTGTGATGGAAATCCACCAATATTATTATTGAATGACTGCATAGTTGTATATTTTAAGAAAAAAAAAACAAAATATTGCTGAATACGTATAATGTTCCCGTTGAAGATGTTTTGTTATTGGATTGTCAAAAATATCTTCAACTATCTATACATCTTTGTCACACCTGTGTCTTGTTCATGATCGTTCATTTTCTAGTTATTTACGCTACACCGAAAAATAGCATTCGATTTCACCGCATAAAAAACCGAGCCAAACTGCAATACAAATAACTGTAAAATAACATGTTTTCAAACACACTATCGCTGTGATGTTTTATGTCGCATTTTGAAATGGGGTTATCTCTCGGAAACCATTTTTTCTCTCCCGGTTCAAATGATTCAAGTGGAAATATATGCGGTACGGGAAAGCGAGCGTCTGCCCGACCCCGGGGTCGGAGAAATACTGGGTACGCTTTCACGCAGACCTGAGTTTTCCCTCTCATTCGCGTGTGCTCTGTCGTCACGTGTGTACGATCAACCCGTTGCTTGTCCTGTCAATTAATTATAATACCCACTGCAATTGAAATATCTTTATTGAGTTCCGAATTCTTTTTATTGTGATATATTTTTGGCATGGTAATAAAATTATTAAATTGGGAATCATACGGCCCTAGCATAGCTCTCTTTTTAGCATAAGAACTTAAAAAAAACACTTTTATGCAATATTTATTTATGTACGTAAGAAATACAGTATTAATTTTCAACCTAAAATCTTCGAAATCGTTTCTTCCCTATGAAGTTGAAAAAGTATAAGAGAAAATTAAAAGTAATTTTATGAAAAACTCATTTATTTATTTATATACTATACAAAAATTGCAAGTTTATTGCTTTTGCAATGAAAAAATAAATAAATATAAAAAAAGAGCATTGTAAATTGGCAAGGAAGTCGACAGAGTAAGTAACGACAAAATCTACTTTAATAGATAACAAATAATACTCGTCTGAATAAGTTTTGTCCACGCTGGATATGTTAACATCCAAAACAAATCGATGAAATTTTGTTAAAGTTCTCCCCATTAGCATCTAAATTGGCAGGTTGGTTCTACACCTTGCAAAAACAAATAATTCATGTCCACGATTACTAAAAAAATGATCACTAATATTTTTAAAAATCAATATACTTTTTCACCAACATTGCCCATTTTTAATTATTTATGAATCAAAAGGATAGTACTGATTTTTTTTTTGCAAGACTGTGCTCCGCTTCGAAGCATTCCGGTGGAATTTGAGCCCTGGGACTTGCTCATACCCAGATCAAGAGATCAATACAGATATCATAACTCACATCTGTAAAATCGTCGGTATTCTGGATGAAAGCGACACTGGCTGTTTCGAGTTGTGAATGCTACAATACCTTGTATTTTTTGAAAAAGATAAAGTTCAGCCAGAAATTTGTATATTTTTTTACATAAATCGAACACAATATTATTATAGACAATTCCGATAAAAGCTATACAAAATATAAATAGCTTAAACGTCTGATCATATGAATCGAGTTCGTTAATCATTATTGAATTTTTATTAAGTTTTTAGGTCGATAAGTGGTAGTAATGTACATAAATAAAGATTTTAAGTATACATGATTATTGAAAATGACGATTATCTCAATACATACAAGGTTTTTCGACTTATCGCCTTCTGCCAGTATGCTGACGAAATATATGAGCCCGTGAAAGGTAAAGTGAGCCAATTAGTAATTAAGGAAAAAAATAGTTAGATATGGTATAATATTTTATATGACAAAGTATTTTAAAATTCTACTTCTGAGGACTCATTATAGAATGTTTGGTTGCTTTTTTAAAGATGATTTTTTCATGATGACGTAAAATAAAGTTGATTACAGTTTCATTCAAATTGTATATTAAATCATACAGAAAAGGTAAATTCTGTTTGATCAATCATCACATAAGAATAGTTAACAATGATTTTTCAGGCGACTCTTAATGACGTGACAGTAGCGCGTAGTCGTATAATATTCAAAAGAAAATTTTGTAGTCAGATTTTCGCTTATGCTGAAAATTCCATGTGTGTTATAAAGGATCTTAAGTCATACTACGATCCCAAAATTTAAGTACGCTAAAAATTCATTAATATATTTCAATAGTGTTACATGCCAAACCCACTCTCCACGACTTAAGTAGTTAAGATTGGTGAACGGATTCTTCTGGAGAAGAATTTTCCGCACCTGAATCTCTTCGAACAAAAATATTCCCTACACAGACACTTCTGCACAAAGAAAACTCCTGACACAAAATATTCAGTAAATTTTAATATTTTTTATATTAAAATTATTGTTTTATTTTATATTTAATATCTTATATCATGAATTCAAAATATTTTTCATGCAAGCAAAAGTTTAAACTAGAAATGTATTATGAATGTGACGCGAATCTTCTGAAATGTGACGATTTTGATGTTTGTGAACTCTCGATTACGAAAGACTGAATTATTTTGTTTTGTGACACTTTTGGTGGTTCGTTCAGTATAAGCATAACCACTGCAGTAAACAAATTTGTTTTTTTTCTGTCAAAGTTAAAACTCTACAAGCTACAACACACATTTTTCTATGAAAATAATAATAAATAATCTATATATATAAAACAAAGTGGGGTTATTTACACCACGTATATCTCGAGAATTACTGTATGGATTTCAATGATTTTTGATTTATTAAATTTGTGTTTGCCTAGAATAGCAGAATAAGCATTAAAACATCGGAAAAATATCACGGAAAAGAAATTATAAAGAAAATTAATATCTTCATACAGAACAAGATTTTCAAATGACGAACAGCTAGCTTCAAACGATAAAATGTCGTATGCTGGTTTCAGAAAAATCCACCAGATCGCACTGTTTTCTATATTTGTTTGTTTTTGCTTCTTTTGCATACGATTGACTTATAAATAATTTTAAATTTAGAATATGGATTAGAATAAAAGAAATCGATGATATGAAATGAAAACGAAAGAAAATCGGATAATATTGAAATAAGGTTATGTTTATAATTAGGTATGATAAATTTTTGACAACAATATTTTGCACGAACGTTGCTTTACTCTGAGATGACACGTTATTACACTTGGAACGCTATATCGAAGAAATTTTAACGTCAAAAGGAAAGCGATGCGGTTCCTGATCATCCGAATGACTATTGATGCTCTTGGTCGCATTTACACAGTTCATCCGAAAAATGACGAATGCTTCTTTCTACTTGCATGTCAACAGCTCAATTTGCTTGAAAATGATACTCATTGGGACATGACAATCCCTGAAGAATTTTTTTCTGAATCTCCAAGTCAGATACGCACATTATTTTCTATCATTATTTTGACATGCTTCACATACAAGGATGACATGTCGGAAGACATTTTACATCGAATTCGTGTCAGTTCGGGGAATCCCGATCTCGAGGTGAATGAAGAGATAAATAACCAGGCTTTGATTTAGATCGAAGACATGTGTTACCTCATGTAAGGCATTTTGTTAGTCAAGTTAGGAATGCCAACGCCACATCGTGGGACTGGGAAGATATTCCTCATGTCATTGATTATGGCGACTGTTCGTTCGAGATCCGAAATTGCTGTAGCAATTTCGTCTTCTGGAATAGCGGCCACATTAATAGAAGGATGGCGAACGGCTCATTCAGTGCTGAAATATCCGTTAAACCTTTAAACGACTGAAAAACTGACATGCAAGATTGCGAAACGCTCAGCAATGACCAAAGTTTTGGTAGCAAGTAAAATCATCACCTGGGATTTATGCACAATGACGCACAGACGCGCATTGGAAGCACTCAATCGAATATCTGTGCAATGACTTAAGATGTTTTGAAGGGGCAATGATTTAAATATCTGGCGATTTCCGCCAAACACTACCAGTCATTCCAAGATCGACCCCTGCCGATGAAATAAACGCTTGCCTCAAAACATAGACTCTGTGGCGCTATGTGAAGAAACTTCAGCTAACGATAAACATGCGAGTTGCATTTTTAAACGATCCATCTGCCGAAGATTTCTCCAAGCAATTGCTGACTATCGTCGGTAACGGCCGTGTTCCTGTTGACGAATCGAACGGATTGATTTCGATTCGGCCGAATTTTTGCAATTTCGTCTCAACAAAGGACGGCTTCATCAACAAAATGTTCCCAAACATCTAATCACAATTGGTCGAGCGAACGAGCAATTCTTGGGGCTAAGAAAAAAGATATGGATCATTTAAACTTCACAATTCAAAATCAAATCGTTGATCTACTGCATTCCTTTAAAACTATCGACTGTGCCACGTGAATTACATCATTTCAATGTAATTCAAATACTTTTCATTTTGAATTTTGAACATTTATTGAACTTAATTCATTTTGAGTATTCATTCAAACTGAATTTAATTCATCCAATAAATTAACACAACATTTATTGATTCTGAGGCGGTACGAAGTTCGTCGGGCCAGCTAGTTGTATATAAAAGACATTTTTTTTATTACGTATTGTTGCTTTTACATAATTACAAAATATTAAAATAATCGGAGAGCGAAAAGAAAAAAAATATTTTTAAGAAAAGTATAAAATATTTCTTGGTAAAAATATTTTTATTAATTTATCACGAACTTGTATAGGTCTCCCTTTTTATTGTCTGTTAATGATATTTTATTTGAGAACACTTCTCAATATTGACGTTTAATCAATTTTCACAAATACGGCCATCTCGTACGTTACAACTTCTTAAGACGTTTAAGAGAAGAACGCATGAGAGTGTTCCTTTTCAAGACAAGACAAGACAAGTAGCGGATTAAGACCTTGGGAGGTCTCAGAAGCAATCAAATCTGGAGGCCCTGTTTTTAGGGCAACTTAAAAGCATTGCAAAATTACATGAAAAGTAAAAATTAACGATGAAAACTGTATTTAAAATGTATGGGTTATCATTGATCAGTAGGAGATATTTGCCCATTAGTCTTGCAGCGTTTTCAAGTCAAACAATCCTCATAATTTATCTCGTAAATGTGATATAGGAGATAACAAACCTCGAAAAGAGCCACGAAAAAGACTATTTTTTTTTGTTAAATGGCTTCGTCAATAAGAGAAATTTGAGCAAAGAAAATCCACAAGCCATTATTGAGACGCCGTTACATCCACAAAAAGTCAGTTTGGTGTACGTTTTGGGTTAGTGGAATAATTGTTGTATATTTCATAGAACGTTTCATGTCAATCATTGGCGGATCCAAGGGGGGGCCATGGGGGCCATGGCCCCCCCTGAGGAGATTTTTTTTCCTTCATTTTTCTACTTTATTAAAACATTATTGTGAAATGGGATCTTTAATTGTTTAGTTTACGATGTTTTATAGAATACATACTTAATTATGTATTGACTACTTTTATATAGATATATTATTTTTTAAATCATCTATTTTTTAATGTATTATCTTTGTATGATGTTTATTTTCGAATTGAATGGCCCCCTCCTTGGACAATTTCTGGATCCGCCAATGATTATATATTATACATTATTACAGCGATATAGATTAGTTAGATTACTGAAGTCTGTGGTTTCAATTAGACGGCTCAACATACCACAAAGCGCACGCCACATTCAATTTATTGAAAGAAACATTTGATGAGGGTATTATTTCACGTAATGGACCTTGAATTGGCTTGCAATTATAATGTTCTCTTGGATAATTTTCGGTGGTGATATGTGAAATCGCTAGTCTACGTCATATAGATACAGATAGATCATATCTACGATAAACCAGAGATGATAGACTACTTGCATTCTTGTCGACATACAGCCCTAGCTGCTCCAAAAAGTGGCAAGTGCTCATGGCATGAACTATTTTTTTCAATAAAGCTATTACTTATAAATCGATCAGCTCCAGCTGCCAAGATGAATCGGCCTCGTGAATGGATACTGAGAAAAAATTGTAACATATAATAGAAACATATTATGTTGATCATGAGGTCACAAAACCTTCTTTCAGAAGATTGTTGTATTCAGATGTTGTGGCAAGCATACGTTTGGCTAGGGTCAATGCCATGTAAGGGAAATATTTATTTGTAGTAAAGAAAGTGGCACAATATACTCTTTTAGTTGTTTGTAAAACAATTTATGTTTTTCTTGGAAGACTGAACATTTTCAAGTCCCAAATCTTTTCCCACCAGATGTTGTTACAGTGGACAGTGGTAGGCAACCTTTACACTGGGGCGCAGTTATGCGCGAGATGGTGGTGAGTGTTCTTTATGTCAGCGATTTCCTACCTAGAAGGCGTGGGCCATTGCAAAGGGAGGCGCGAACAGTCTAAAATCAAGTCTAGTCTAAAGTCATAAGTCTAAAGTCAGTTCAAGTTCATCCGTGCGCTAGAACGCCTGAAGATGCCGAAAGGCGAAACCCGGGTCGTTAGTGACAAAATCTGTGGGAGTGTACATAATTTGAATGATTCAAATTTTTATTTACCTTATAAAACGTGTCTTTATTACTATATGAAATAAAGGATGGGGAGGCGCGAAGATATTTTTTCTTCAAAAGGAGGCACAGTAACATAAAGGTTGGAAACCATTGCCTTATGCAGTATGCACAGTAGGCATGAGGAACATACGTCACCTAGGCGTGCATAACTGCGCCCTAGTGTAAAGCTTGCTAATTAGTTTGTTTTCGGGGCCAAGCTCATGCATGTTTTCTTGTGAGGAAAGACACCGTTCCATTATTTGCTCCATGCCTGAGCTTCATCTGTCATTATAACCAGGGCTGTGGAGTCGAAGTAGCAGGCGCGGAGTCGCGGTATTTTGGCCGGAGTCGGAGTTGTGAAAAATGAGCGTTTTTTTTTTTTTTTGAAAAATATATTTAATGTATTTAAACAAAATAGTCAAAAGTGTAAACTTTTGTGCTTGGCTGACTAAAGATGATCTGATGGTATACATATATATATAAGTTAAAATGAAATTAATGAAAAATTTCCTCGGAGTCAGAGTCGGAGTCGTCTTTTTTCACGCGACTCCACAACCCTGGTTATAACGGAAAGTTTCAATAAACCTAAATTCATCTTTATGATGCTTTGAAGGATGCCTTGATGTAGTTCAGAATTGAGTCGTCTGGTATGACTTAATTTACGTTTTCTATCAATAACGACCATCTTCTTCTAAGACAATTGCTGCGCGGCAGATTTTTGATGCATTGGAACACAGTTTTCAAGAGATATTTATTTTAAGAATCTTAGTCTCAAGAAATCAAAAACGGCCAAAATGCCTAAATAACACCTTGTTGTTCTACGGTCACGAATTCTTCATAACATTATGACGGTCATAATAACCTCTAATTTGTGAATAAAATATGAATACATGTTGGCTTTTTAAAATAAGTGTAACCAAATACTAACAATTATAAACAATCATCAGTTTGATTTAAAAATAATATTCTTCAATGTTCCGCAAAAAGTTTATTCCTACCCAATTTTCCCAATACAAGGCCGCAAAAACCCGGGAATTTTCCCGCCTCGCATTACTAATTATAACGGCAAAAAAGTGATAGCTTGCTTTACTAGAACCAAAATATCATTTAGAACTGAATGCATTTCTCAAATTTAATGATGGATCATTTGTGATTTTTATGAAATGCAAAGCAGAGCCAATATCTTAATATTATTGCAGAATTCTTGAAGATCTACATTTTTTAACAATTTTTTTCTCTAAATTTTTTTTTAAATAAGTACAAAAATATTTTTATTATATTACTTATAATTCCTATATGTGAAAGCTTTTTTTTTCACCTTCACTCGTTTAATAATCAGCTGCTTATTCATTCACATATTTTAGGCTTATTATAAACACATAAAAAAATATTTCGTCGAATATTGGTACCAAGTATCCATGGCTCATAGCAATGTATTTAGCATTCAATTTGAATGGCCGAAAATTGAAAAGTTGTTGGTTAAGTAAGGGACACAAGGGAGTTGGAAGAAACGTTTTATTGATATTTTATTATTTCCAGTGCAAATATACTCTTACAAATTGGTGTAACTATACATAAACATCCGAGAAAATTATGAGCGGTTTGTCTGGCACGGTAAGCAAAGTATTTTTGCTCTATTTCATCTCGGTTTGAAAAATTTAAAATTTTGACATTTGAGGATGCATGCGAAAAAGTTAGTGCCAATAATTTATTACCTGTTATCATATTATACATTACATGTATGGTACCACATGAATCACGGCAAAGTTTCATTGCATGTGTTTAATTCTTATCCAATGTTGAACTAGTCGGCAAAGCGTTCGCTTGTCGGTTGATAGCTATTCTGACGTGAAAAAAAACTACCGCGTAAACCGCCTGTCATCAAATATATCACGATATATTTTTCTTAATTCTATAGATCTTCAATCACTCGGTTGGTCAACTTAAGCAAGTATATTTATAATAGGTAAACTTTCTCAGGATCCCCACACTTTTTTTTCTTCCTAACGATCTGCCCTCTTATTCCTTTTGGTGCTACAGTTCAGGGCGAACGTTGGTCCCCTTAATCAATCTCCTCCACTTCACTCGATCCTCTGCTCTTTCACGTCAGTCGCTGACCTCCAGAACTCGCAGGTCCAGCAGTGTTAATAAAAAAAATATCTATAACAGTTAAATTGTGGAGGCGCCTGCAGGCACATGATTGCAAATCCCTGCCCTACAAGATCACAGAGCATTTCTACATAGGTACAGCTGCCATTTCTGATTACAACAATCCCCAGACACATTCTTATAGACCTACTGTTATTGCTTATAGAAGTAAAACTGGGATCTGAACTTGAAAATCACCGTTAAATGACTGAAGGCTGATTCCTGTAAATAAAACCTAGTCACACAAAGTTCCACATCAGTGTTATCTGCAGTCGTATTTCATTTTATATCCCCTTGCGACCATAATCTTCCTGAGATGCATGATCACCGAATGTATTGCCTGTAACTGTATCCTTTTATTTTCAATTTGATGAAGAGTTTGACTGGCCTTAACATTTGAGAAGTGTCATTCTTGTTTATCCTTCCACAGTCAGATTTATTTTCTAAATACCTAAATTTAATGTAAAAAGGTAATTGAAATAATTTCAAATAATAAATACAAACAGACGGATTTCATCATGAAATAAAATAGAATTACAATTATTTTGATATTTTTTGAACTTTTGATATTCTAAATAAATTACGAACAAAATCTACTTTTTTGTTTTTAATCTACTACGGCGCCTTTGAATATTTACTAACCACGAGTCGCCACAAATAATATAATATCATGCTAAGATTGTGAATTTTGTTAGCATTTATGCATCAAATTTATATGTTTCTCGACTCAAAACATAAGAGTGTAAAATTATCCATTTCATTTTAAATCTAAATACCACAAAGTATGCCTTACAATTTTTATAATTGTATATATGATTATTTTCCAGATACCTGATTCGGAGAGCAACATGACTGAAATACAGTTGCATGAAGTCCGGCCTCATCTGATGGAAATGAAAAACGATGTGAATCCTGCCGAAGGTATCAACAGACAATGATTTAATACTTATACTGTTTCTATTCATTTTTTTTTTGGTGTATATCGTCATTATTCACAGTTTTTTTTAGTTATTGTTACGAAAGATGTGCAAATACTGTATCAATGATGATGTATCAATGTTATTTTTAAGCAAATTAAATTGTGAAATTTTACTTAATTACGAATGTTAAAATTGTCATAAAACATGGCATGCTATGATAGTTATTTTTGTCACTTAAGTGTATGTCACAAACACAAGCCATTTTTTTTTTACTACTGAATGTTTTAATCAACTCAAATAAATTGATTTGAATCAGTTATTTTTTTATTTCTAGTGTAAAAATCTGTTAGGCAACTGATCTTTGTGTAAATTACTTTCCTAAGAAATACATAATATACACTCAATTCTTTTTTGGCACGTTTCACTAAAAACCGTGTATAAAAAAACTGTGTAAAAAAGTTATATAGTAAAAGGGAAATTGAAGATTAGTTTTCTAAATGTAAATATTATTTGAAAAAAAAACAACATTGCAGAAAATCGTCTAATAATGAAAACCCAATAAAAATTACTTGATAACATGGTCTGGATCATGATTGAGAAAATACTGTTCCATATTCATTTCTACGCCCTCGTGAATCAAATTGTCTGTTAGCTAATAAATTTCACTTTTACCTTTGTCTTCGTTATTAGGGTTTTTTTATTTCTGGGAATTATCTTAGAACAAATAATTTGTGTAAAAATATAGCGTAAGTTATTTTTAATGAATGGTGTTATTTCAAAACCGTGTGAAAAATATACTTAAAAAGAGAGTTGAGTGTACATTATAATACCTTCATTTGATTGCCATATTTTAAACCGCAGCAATTTGCTAGTTGAAATATTGTATAAATTTTGAATATTTGAATGATAATATTCATCTGGAAGAGCAAACTTATAATCTTGTATGAAAAATGTGTAAAATGCACTCTTACTAGTTATTAATTGGCTTAGTTGATTATTGTCAATAGTTTTTAATACAGGCCCTTTGTCCCGTCTGCTTGAGATGTTACAGCAAGTCCTGTCGGAGCTTAGAGGTCATCCCGGGACATGTCCGGATCAGAAATCTGCTGCCCCGATTATCTCACTTCGCATCGATGTTTATTACAATGAAACCGATTTCAAATTGTTAATCCCACTCGTGCAAATTTTGACAGTATACCTCGTTTCTAGTTTTTTCATACCATTTATTGTCGTCAAAAATTGTTCTGTGACGATTGAAAATGTATATGGCTATTTATATTGTTTAAATCGGCCGTCTCTTGGACGTTATTGATGCTTTTAGTAAACCGTTTAGTATCTACTTTGAAATTAATTTCGCCAACATAACAGGGAATCAAACGTCGTGATAGGTTTTTGTTAATTTTCAATGAAATAATACTAATATATGTACGCACAAAACTTAACGCACTCGTAAAAATGTTTTCAGTATGAAACTGTTTAATAAATAATATACAATTGAAATCTCATGATCGATGATAAAAGCAAGAAAAATTATACAGATACATTCATACATTAAAAGTCTTACACATATTATATATCCAAATACAATTACAATATTTTTTTCTTATCGATTATAAATATTATATAATATTCATTCGAAAATTAATTGATTGAAAATGAAAACTTTATTAAAAAGTCACGGACACAACCAATTACACGGTCACTACTCATATGTAAAAAACATGCTGTTTGTGTTTACATAATATATATATTTATACCAAACGGAGAACCCCCGAATTTCGGACAGTCATCACTACTACAATTTCAAAACTGCATTGAAAAGTGACTTAATTGTACTATAATAGTAGTAATCATAGATTTATCGATTGGAATATATTTTTATATAAGTTGCTTTTCCCATATGACGATAGTATATAACTGAGCACAGTGTAGTCGGTAGTCTAGTTAATGTTTTAAATACTCTCTTGACCATCTTTCGGATTTACATTGCGTTATAAACAGAAAAGTTTTACATGAAATTAGTCTGTGAATGATTCAATCATCGCTTTTACTGCATATCGGCATTTTTTCAATATTCCAACCCTTATGAAAAACAAAACTCCAGAGTAGAGTTTGAATACCTATCCATACAACCGTAATTTTATTTATTATTGCTTCCAGTGGTGTATTTCATGATCATTGTGCTTTTCAATTCCGCGTCGTCCGTTGATGCTGAGAGACAATGTTGCAGAGATCTTCTTACGTGACGGCCGCTACCCTGAATTTTCACTGTGACCTAAAGATTTTTGTCATTATGGCTACTTCTTCAAATTGATCGTTTAACTTTTACGCGTACCCATGAGGTTTATAATTTGCTTGTTGCAGAATAATCCATTCCCTAACATATCAACTCTTGTAAACGTAATGATACATATAGACACACTATTTTCGAAATAAACATACAGTTCAAAGTGCACATATTGAGTTTAAAAAAGTTACAACACCCATTAAGCATTCCCTACATATTAGGTTATTCGGAAATTAATGTCCAGTCAATTTGAACATATAAAATTGTTCTATTAACTAACAGCAACCACATTTGACTTTCTGGTTGGAGTTGAACACCTTTTTACGGGTTGCTTTTTCATGTTGGGGAACTTCGATTAGAAATAAAAAAATGTGTACATTATTTTGTAATGAATGAAAACAATGACGCGAAAAATTTGGATTCTGTCAAAATGCCTAGAAGCTCATGAATCCAGATACCTTAAAACATCTGCCTAAAGGTAAAATATTTCTTTAAAGTGTATATTGAAACATACAACAGAAAATCGTCCCATTTTGTGTTGGGGCTTTATTGTCATAATTCTTTAATGAATTGTCTCATTCGATATCAATTTTGCTATTTAAAGGAATTCACTTTTCTCATATAAAACTAAGCCGCTCATTATTTTCCCAATAACATATGTTACTCATCAATGTGAAAAAGTAGGCATAATAGTTGTATGGCTATGACAAGCCATGGTCTGCTTTCTGTTTCAGGTTGACATCGTAAAATATTTTCTAAAATATGTACAAGCGTTTGAACTTACAGTTAGATGTGATGAATCGGACCTCTTACAAATTTATCTTATGCTGGTGTTTCTTTTCACTCGGTAATATAAAAAGAGTAAATATTCACACATCTGCAAAAATAGTTACCATTATAAATCATTGTTTTAAGACAATATATTTATCTGATCTATATAAAATATGGGTCAGTTTTTAAAGACGCCACTGCTGCCCTATTCACTCTTTACAGTACAAAATTAGTGCAATTGTATAAAAAATATGCCTTAATCTACTGAGGCGTTGTCAAAATTCGAGTCAGCTATACATATTTAATTTATTTCACGAATGTTACTGAAAAATATCTTAAAACATTTTTTTCTTTACAAGCTGTCATGATTCTATAATATAAATTATGTATTTCACTTGTTCTTTAGAAGTTCTTGTAGAATAAAATATCCATTATAGATAAATTATCTTTATATGCTATCTTATAGAGTGATACTTTTATTGAGTTCCGCAAAACTAAAAGCGCAGAACGTAGTATTAACACGTGGACATAACTAGCAAATATAATTTATCACGCGTCGAAATGTGGTTATTCTTACTTTGACACATGGTTATATTGTATACATTCACATGTCTAACGTAGGTTCTAACGTTTTTTAATAATTAAATTTAATCCGATTGGCAACCTTCCATGTGTTTGCTTTCTGTTACAGGTTTTTTCATTTCTAGATTTATTTATCGATTGTGCATGTTTTTAATAACACGTATTTATGTCATACCAGTGAACAAAAAAAAAAATGTTCATATAACACTATGCAATGTTGAAAATGGTGGTATCTGTATTGTAAGTTGGTAAGCACTATGCTGCGTTAAATATGATGACCGGGTGTAATGTCAAAAGTGTAGTCATGCAAACGATAATCTGACATCTCTATATATAAGTGTTGATAAATAAATATACATGATCATGGCATCTTTTCCGCCGACGTCAATATAATCAATCATAAATTATTTAATTTGTTTAAGTAGCAATCTGCAAAACGATTGTTCGGTACAGCAATAATACAGCTGAACAAAGTTATTTTTACCCGATGAAGCCTAGTAAATTGTACATTATAATCAGTGGTATAGTGTCAGGGCGCTGTTTATTTTGATGGACCCTACCCTCCCCCCCCCTTCCGTATATATTCACTTACATTCAAAACAAGGATGAAGACGTTCGAAAACTTTGCAGATTAAATTTCCTTCTCGTTCATATCCATGATTTATTTCATTCACTAACATGTTCCTTCGTAAATAAACGTGTGAATGTGATTTTATGTGTTTTTTTTCGTACCGATATTAATTTAGTTTGAATCGATTAAATAGTTTCTGGTTGATGATACTATATATAAGTCGACTTCATTCGTTAGAATTACTGCTGCCTTGAGTTTTTATAAAACGTAGACACATAACAACATGACCGACTACATATTTTTCCAGATTTGCATATAATTTAAAGATAATTTATTATCAAAATGGGCACACTTAGGTAAAATACTGCACAGTAAATGTGTCTAACCATTAACCAAAAAATCGATTACCTGCAATAAAATTTGATGTGTGAATGTGCTTGGAATCATATAAAATATTTCATAATGAATATGGTCAGAGAATTATTTGATGTTAGTAAATCTAGTATTGAATCAAAACGGAAGTTCCAGGGTAGCGCGCCAGCTCACTACACCACTGATGATAATGATTAAACCCTATCCCTATGATCGTATTAACTTCTTAGGTTTTTAATTTATCAAATTTTGTACTTGCAATTAATTACAAAAATTGCAATATATATTTGTCTTGATTTCTCTGTTTATAATGTACATCACAACATTGCGCTTGTGTTTAATGCGCAGACTGAGATGGTATGTGATTGCCGAATAAATGTTGAATGTAATATTACTAGTTTATCAATATTTATCATTATTCCATTTGAGAGCAATATTAGTAAATTTTCCACGTGGGACTAGAATGGACTCAGGCTATACTCAATTTTATTACAATCCTTTGAAATACACTTGGTTAGCTAAATATTTACACATTAGTAATTACTTAGTCAACTGCTTTCCCATCGGTTAATTTTAAACTACGGCATTTGGATGATAAAAGTTAGGCGTATTCACAGTTTTTTTTTTTTCTTAACTGGGGCCAACTGCACACGACTTGGTAGCGTGCTTTTAAATAGTAAGAAGTCAAGAATGCTAGATAAAAACAAAGCTTTCATGAGGTCTGATCGCTCTCAGAATGTCCCCACAATTTTTCACATGCTTGTCGGTTTGTCTCATTACCTCGGTCGACTTCTGGCTATCAAGGAAATTTCAATCTTTGTTATTTATAAAGAGCATTCAGCTTTCTTATTAAATCTCACTTTTACAATAAGAGTGTTTATGTTATGCTTAAATTTGTATTACATTAATATACAATGAAAACAAAACAAGAATCTACTGCATTTACAATTGAATTTAAGCTTTGTCAACAAAATGATGTTACAAATATATTTGACAGTCTATATTTTATGTGTTGACAGTGCAAATTCATTCACCTTGTAAGGAAAACTAGAATAGCTCAAGATATCTCCGAGAATCATAGCAAACATACTATGGTTTAGTGGGATATAATAATAATACATGTATTTTTGTCTTATGTATTTTTTCTATGAATAATATTTTGGTTATCGGATAACAAATATAAGAAAAGCCAACTACAAACAGAGATTAATACACAAAAATAGAAGACGTTGAAATTTAAAAGACACATCCCAAATGTTTGATAAACAAATTTTATATATTTTGGGAATATTCATTTTTCTAAAGTTGGCCGTTCTTATACTGTTATGTCTCTTCCTCTCACTTAAAGGATGTTTTATGCGAACAAATTATTGATCACTCTTTCCTTCCGCCTCTGCTCTTGTGTTGGTAGGCCCGTCGGTTGCTAGGCGACCGCTGCAACGCGTCGCAGACGAGGCCTGCGCTCTGGATCCGAATACATCAATCAAAAAAATGTACAGACGATTTAACGCACGCTCAAAGATATACTGAACCGCCTTCAGCCGGTGCAAATTCATTGCCATTAGTTAGAAGGCTAGAATGATTCAGCGTGAACTGGCCCTGACCGCTTGTTATAATTCTTTGAAGTCTATCAAAATCAAGTCAAAACAAACAAAAAAAGTATTGGTCTGGTATTAAAGTTAAAACTTAACATTGTCCCTATGTGGCTAGGTGCATGTATGGTATAATAACTATTTTTAGTTTACTTTTAATAATGACTGGCATCAGTATGCTACATATCGTTGGCTCAATTCTTTTATGTACCCCAAACTCCTCTATATCGTGTATGAATGTTTATATTTACATTTCTCATTGTATTTTTATCTATGGAAAGTTGATTGGTAGGTGATGGGTAGAAGCATCATCTACGCTGGCTTGAGGTCTTAAAACATATTGACTGGGTGAATAACGTCTATGTCGCTGCAAAAGCAGAGAGCAATTGGAAACCATTGATGTAAACATTGCTGTGTAAAAAAAATATTCAGTACTTCAAATTTGAAGGCCATCCATTGATATAAAAATATGACACCGTGCAATGAATAAATTAAATAATTGTTTCCACCGATTCATTGGCGAAATGGTATCAATATTAACTGAAATAACTTTGGTGAATAGAAATTGCAGTAAATTATTACTGTCAGAAAAAAGTATTGTCACCAGATAGAGACTACGGAATTACAAACTGCAAGAAGACGCGTTTGTATCCTAAATAATTTTATCCAGAGTTCGTTCGGTCAGGGCTGGTCTGCGCTTCTTTTCAGAATCAGACAGTTGTTGAATACATTTCCTTTTTGAAAATCATCATCATGTGAATAAATGCCGTGTGACCGTGTTATACGATCGCTAATCGGATGTTTGATTATTTTAGGAGGCGCTGGTGACTTAACAGTTGGACTCGCTCCATTTGTGACTACCCCCATTTACGACATTCAACAGATAGGAGATGTTTATACAGGTAAATATTCATAAACACTAGCATAAACTATATATTGATTTCTAACGCTTGTATGAATTGAAAAAATACAGTTTGAGTTACAGTTTTTTTTACATCTCCACAACCCTGAAGCTACTGGTTATTTATGAGGAAAGTCGTTTTTTTATTTCAATATTAAAATACGATAGAAGAAGACTGGGCTTAGAAACTGGTGTTCGCGAATTGCCATTTTTACAGATGCTCTTGGCGCAACACTCCTCTGCCTAAATCTAAAACCAATGTTAAATAATTTTGAACAAATATTTCAGGTCCCGGAGCAAAATGTCCTACGCTGCCGGCAATACTGGGCGGGTCTCTTCCACGACTGGGATCAGAACAAGGCGACTGTGTCTCCAGAGCCAAGAAATATGCTATGGAGCAGAGCATCAAGATGGTGCTGATGAAACAGACTCTGGCACACCAACAACAGCAGATGGCCAGCCAAAGAACACAAGTTCAGAGACAGCAAGCGTTGGCATTGATGTGCAGGTAAGAGTCATATTCCTTCTAGTGTTTAACCCTTTGATTGGGATGGTAGTATTTTGTCATCTTTTATTTATTGCTAGTTTCATATTATTTCTCCAGATATGGATACTACACACATATATTAGTTATTTTTGGCAGTCACATTATTTTTATTATTTGTGGCAAATGAACAGAAGAATTTTTTTAAATCTGTAGCCTCATAATATTGAGCATGAAATTTCATTTCATTCTTTTCATATTATAGTAAAATGAAAAATATCTTGTTCCTTATAAATGCACTTCGTCTGATGTATTTTTATTTCCAGGGTGTATGTTGGCAGCATTTCTTTTGAGTTAAAGGAAGACACCATCCGCCAATCCTTCCTTCCTTTCGGGCCAATCAAATCCATCAACATGTCTTGGGACCAGGTGACACAGAAACACAAGGGATTCGCGTTTGTCGAGTACGAAATTCCGGAAGCTGCCCAACTGAGTCTGGAACAGATGAACGGTGTCATGATCGGCGGAAGGAATATCAAAGTTGTCGGCAGGCCCTCCAACATGCCGCAAGCGCAGGCTGTCATCGACGAGATTCAGGAGGAGGCGAAGAACTACAACAGGATTTATATTGCCAGTGTGCATTCTGATTTGACTGAAGATGACATCAAAAGGTAACGTGGAAGTGGTGGCTATTTTGACAACAAATTTTATTCAATCCATTCACTGCCCAGCCTCCAAATGCTGAATAATCACTTTATTATTTGTCACAATTTATTCATTTTTAAGAAATTCGTTCTATCAAGGTATTGTACACTCGTTACCTCATCATTCATCATTAGGAAACAGAATAGTTTTATGCAGTTTTTATTTGTATACATTTGAGCTTCAATGATGTGAAATAACGTATGTAAGAGCCAAAACTACACGTAGAGACGCCGGAGCATTCAACTGAGGCAGTTCTCCGTGCTGGTAGGCTGTGACCCACACCTCGTGTTTGCTGATAAGATCTGAGAAGCGTTATCAATAGACTGTGAAGAAAGACTATGTCAAACCTGCAAAAACTGTATCATGCAGTTCATTTTAATGATATAAAAGACCTAAGCGATCTCCTATTCCTATAATAAAACCAGGCTAACTATTCTTTACCACATGGTATTCGTTTTCTACCTGAAAATTTACTAAACAATACAGTTCAATAAATTTCTTGTAACCTTAATCGGAATTTGTTTTTCCCATAAGAATCTCAGTTTATTATGTAATGGTTTTATTTCATTGTTTTTAGTGTTTTTGAAGCATTTGGTCCCATCACATACTGCAAGTTAGCATACGGAGCGTCAGCTCACAAACACAAGGGGTACGGCTTCATTGAATACGATACATTGCAATCTGCCCTCGAGGCCATCGCTTCAATGAATCTGTTTGATCTCGGAGGACAATATCTCAGGTCAGTGAACTCATTGCTCTGATAATGTGCAAATATAATAATTTCACTGTCATTATACATTATAGATAATTAGTAAATTATTCAAGGTTGCCTATTTTATTATGATAACGGGTGAATATGACGGGTCCATGGCACATTGGTCAACATCGTTGACTTCCATGCGGACCTTGCGGGCTCGAATCTCAGTATGAATAACGTTTTTCAATTGGTTAAACGATTTTCTGTTCGAAGATATGGATGTTTGTGATATCTAAAAATTCCTCCAAACCATTCCAATCCTAAAATAACCGGGTGTAGCGAGGGTGATTAGCCAACCACTAGTCCTGTCCTAGCTCTATCTTTTCTATCAGGCTGTGGAGTCACGGAGTCGCGGTATTTTGGTGGGAGTCGGAGATGTGAAAACTGAGCGGCTTGAATTTTTTTTGAAAAATATGTCTAATGGTGTGTATTCAAACAAAATAGTCAAAGTGTTGACATTTCATGCTTGGGCTGACTAAAGATGATCTGATGATACCAATGTATACACATATATATCTGTATAAGTTAAAATAAAATTATTGAAATTAAAAATATTCTGTCTTCGGCCCTGAAAAAAACACCAGGTCATTTGAACAAAACAGTGCTCTTATACAGTCAGTAACATGGTTTTTGACTTGTGCTCTCTTCGCTGTATAAGATGAGCCTTATCAACTTAACGACTGTGCGTTTTTTTTATAAAATTTCACCTGGCGAAGAATTCGCAAAAATTGTAATTTTACTAAATAAACTATAATTTGTAAGCAAATTGAGTGACCTTTAGAAAATTTAATTTTATTAGCTTCCAGATACTTCGCTTATACGCAAATATGCGTCCGCGGCCAACAACCTTTATTTTTCAAAGACTCAAATACGCGTCCACGGTCGTTAAGCTGTTAATGGAGTTTGAGTTTGTTGAAATCAATTGTTAGTTATTTTGTTATGTTTGTAGGGTTGGTAGAGCTATAACACCTCCGAATGCTTTGATGGGACCTTCGACAAACTCAATGATGCCAACTGCGGCAGCGGTTGCAGCCGCCGCGGCAACCGCCAAGATTCAAGCAATGGACGCCGTGGCCAGTAATGCTATGGTATTAGGTGAGTTTCGTTAA
>CM062823.1:11853982-11892222 GCA_031772345.1 Himalopsyche anomala
GATGTGTGCATTAACCGCTTGAATACCGCGCAAATAAATCATTAATATGTCCCAGAGATACTGCGTGTTTTTGAGAAAAATAATTTTGTCTAATATACACTCGAATTCGATATTTTAAAAACCTATATTGACTCAGTATAGATAGTACTACACATATTTATCAATATATTGCTTATATTCTATTAGAATGCCAAGTATTTGATTTTTTAAATATCTTGGACATCCGTGTCCGCTTGGTATTCAAGTGATCAACAACTCATGCGTAGTTAAGTTGTTTACAAACATAGAAATAACCATGCGTGCACTCATTGAGCTCCACTCCAATGTTGTGTGCGCGTAAGCACGCAGTTGTGTTTGACTGTCATCTGACATTACACATAACCTCAAAAATGTCAATGTCTTGTTTTCATCCTCGCCCTCTTTCTATTCAACGTATCTAACCTAAGATGTAAAGTTATTTATACATTTTGCTTGTCAGTATATTAACATACCTTAAATCGTATGTCATTTCTACCATTCCAAGCGCTTGTCAATGAGAATTAGTTCATTTGTAAATTTACTAGTCAAATAAATGAGAATTGTAATGATGTTAGCTTCAACTAAAACTGTTAGTTAATGTACACATTGACGAAATTTCACAATTTAATTGTGACATATTTATAATATGTATCAGTTAAACCAATTGATTAGTGAATGTATACATTTACGAGATTTCACACTTTAACTGTGAAATATCGTTAACTTAAAAGCAAAAGTGGGATAAATCGAAAATATTAGTTTCGAAAAAACTGAACTTTAAGGTTTGTGTTGTAGTTTTTAAATAAATAATTATAGTTTTATTTAGTTTCTTTTTACGATTTATGATAAAAAATAATAGTAGATTTTGTTTTCATACTAATCTCACCGATGCTTTGAAATTACAAGTCAATATCAATACTTGTAAATGTGAGATTTTTTAAAATAATATCGTTCAGTGTTTCATTATAAATGTTTATCTTTCAGCAATCGATTGGCATGCTTTTCTTAAAATCAACTTTTTTCATTTTATCTCACTATTCAGTAGAAACTATGAAATAATTTACAACAGAGATGAGTTTTTTTGTTTTATTATTGGGCTGTGTCAAGTTACCAGTTATAGTATTCAAAAATAAAATAAGTTAGATTCGCTTTGAAAAATACATATGTATGAATGGAGGTTAGATAAAAAAAATATTTTCTAATTTCGATAATGTATTTTGTTTATGGTAACGATAATCAGATATAAAAAAACGTATAAATATAAATAAGAGATACCTAATCTATTTTTGTCTCTATCTTCCATTTGAATCGCAACGTAACATTATTCCTACCCAAACGGCAAAAAAAAAGTAAAAAATAATGGTGGTACTAAAAAATATGCAGGGGGTCTCACCGTCTTGAATCCTCGATACATGATCCTTATCTCTTGCTTGGTGAATTTGGTTTGCCGACACAAGTCCTCTAAAGCCACGGGTATTGGCTTCGGGACCCTAGTTGGCTCTAGCTCGTAGACCACTTCCTCGCATGGGGAATCTGGCGGGGTGGCCATTGCTAATCCAATTCGTCACACTCTATTTTAAGTATAAAAAAAAACACAGTAACTGACACTTTGTCACGCTATGTTTTCCGGTTTGAACAGGAAAATCGCACAAGTTTGCACTGGGGTATCGTTTTTGTTATACTTTTAATCTATAGTTAAAAAATAATTTATCAAATATTTGAGCCACGTAAAAACAAAAATAGTAGGTAGTAACGTATTCACTTGTGATTACAAATAATCGAATGCATTTTTTTAAATATTACTTTCCGCTATTCATGTGTGTTGTTTTTATTATAAGATAGCATAAGAAAATCGTCATTTTCGGTTTCAAATTAAAAAGTAAATGAGAAAAGACATCATATTCTGAACAATGCAGGCAGACTTAATAAAGATGTCAGCTTTAGTGGGAAAAATATTAATTACACAATCATTATTAATCAAAGCAATAAGGATATACTCGCAAGATGGCTAAATCATTTTAATTGCCTTAGTTCAGTGGTCGACAAACTGTTGCTCATAAGTACCAGATTTAACGCCACAAAAAACTTTTTTTATTTTTGGGTGACGTCTTACAATACAAAATATATTTACAGCATTTTTTAAAAATTCCCTAGGGTATTCAGTGTACTCAACGTTGTACCCACCGACACCCGTTACGGCTTCACATTCTTCTTACAGGATGTATTACGTAGCATAGCAACGTTAGTCGGGTTAAAAGTGTACAGCATTATGGGAAAAATAGTATATAATATATTTTGAGTCAGACAGGCGGTGTAGTCATTGGCGGATCCAAGGGGGGGACTATGGGGGCCATGACCCCCCCCCCTGAGAAGATTTTTTTTTACCATTTTTCTATTTTATCAAAACTTTATTGTGAAATGGGCTCTTTAATTGTTTAGTTTACTATGTTTTATAGAATACATACTTAATTATCTATTGTCTATTTTTATTTATATATATTATTTTAAAATCATCTATTTTTTAATTAATTATTTATGTATCATGTTTATTTTCAACTTGAATTGCCCCCTCCTGGGTCAATTTCTGGATCCGCCAATGGGTGTAGTTGTTTTTCTCAATAGAGATATTGATGTCGTGTTCGGCTAGCCCAGTGGTCGCAAATCGTTTGAAAAACATGCGCCAATTTTTTGTTGGCGAGTTCAGATGCACCAGAAAAATCAAGCACTTTTTTTACCTACTTACGTTAATTCAAAAGAATAATTGGGCGCAATGATGCAATACGCCACTTGTAATCACCTAATGCACCTCGGTTTGGTCACATCAGGGATAGTCACTAGAGCACGGGTTCCCAACCTGGGGGTCGCCAACTTTTTCGATTTTGGATTTAAACAACAAAAGGAGTTTCGGAGACAATCTGGGGAAAAAGTATAGCAAATCGAGGATTTCAAATTCTCTGGGAAGCTAAAAAAATAAAACGAGTTTCGGAGACAATACGGGGAAAAAGTACAGCAAATCGAGGATTTCAAATTCCTCGGTGAGCAAAAAAAAAAACGACTCGCCAAAACTTTCAAATTATACACGATTTCACATAGAGTTCCCAATCCTGGGGTCCCCTAGTCATATGGTTTTTATAAAAAGGAGTCGCCACCCGAAAAAGGTTGGGAACCTATGCACTAGAGTTACCAATGAATGTGGTGATTTTCATGACTAGTGGCAGAGTATAGGTGAATTACTACTTGTTTGTTTGGATATGAATGTGTTTCAAAAATTGAACAAGCGTGTTAAAAACTCACAACTCTCTGTCCGCACAAATCCGTCATTATTTAGACATAAGTGCCATTTTGTATAAGGAAGCCATTTAAGATGGATGTGTTAACAAAAAGGTTGCCGACCATTTTCACACGGTGAAACCCGTAAACCTCCACAAAATAAATAAAGTATTGTTTTTAAGTAACTATATATGAAATTATTTCAACAAATCTATGTACAATATTTTTGTGTTTTTATTAAGTAGATAGTTGCGTCAGTGGTCTAATCTCAATATGGACAGATTTCAGTTTGAAGGCATGCTTGTGATCAGAGCCGACTCGTGGCGTGTGCAAAGAGTGCGGCACTCACAGGCGCACGAGCGAAGATTTTGGATTCGGAAATTCTGAGAAGAGTTTTTTTTTAAAAAACGTCTCGCGCCTTTTCATTTTGGAAATTCCGTTAATTCCTGGGATTTTGGATTCAGAAATTCTGAGAAGAGCTAGTTTTTCGCTGCGCCAAAGGCACACCTTTCTCCTCGCACACAGGCGCAGATATCTTTGAGCCGGCCCTGCTTGTGATGCTTAAATTTTCCTTCCACCCTTTAGAGCAGTGTCTGCCAAATTGTGTGCCGCGGCACGCAGTCGCAAGAAGTCTTAGGTGTGTCGCGGTGGAAGAAGCCTTAAAAATGACAATTTTAAATAATGCCTATTCGGTAGCAAATCGAGGATTTAAAATACCTCGATGAGCTAAAAAAAAAAGGAGTTTTGGAGATAATCTGCGGAAAAAGTATACCAAATCGAGGATTTCAAATTCCTCGGTGGGCTTTATCCTTTTATCCCTACTCTCTTCGGAAATAACAATAACATTTTTTTTTTTAATTCTCTATTTAATCGTTATTATTTCGACAGATTATTAGCTATGAATGTCCAATAAAAGCTGAAAAATAAATAGAAGTAATGTTAATATCAATAAAAAATAGGAGGTAACTGCTAAGCACGCACTGGCTCCCTGTTCATTTTCACCGATAAAATTTATTAGGATATAAGGAATTTTTAATTCAACTGGGATGTTTTGAAAATCTTTTTAAGCTAGATTCATCAATTATACGAATGTTTGCAAATAATCCATTTAATAATTTGCCTTAAACATATGAGTCACTGTAGACAGCTACACTCACCATTAAATAATTACTTTTAAGGTATACTAGTGACAATACATTATATTAAAAAATAAAAGACTCTTTTCGCTCATTCAGCGTTTATTTAATACTAGCTGACCCGACGAACTTCGTACCGCCTCAGAATCAATAAATGTTGAGTTAATTTATTGGCTGAATTAAATTCAATTTAAATGAATACTCAAATTGAATTAAGTACAATAAATGTGCAAAATTCAAAATGAAAATTATTTTAACTACATTGAAATGATGTAATTCACATGGCACAGTCGATAGATTTAAAGGAATGCAGTGGACCAACGATTTGATTTTGAATTGTGTAGTTGAAATGATCTACATCTTTGTTATGATCGATCCATCAAGGCGATACCAGCCCTGATCATATTAAATAAATGTGGAATTAGTACAGAAGAGTATTTTTCTAAATTTTAAATTATTATATTAATGGTCCGTATAAATCGAATATTTGATCAATACACATAAACATAGAAAGATCAGTGTTTCCTTTAAATTTGGCCAATAGCCTTGATCATAAAAATGTAGTTAGATTAAGTTAGGTTAGGTTTGGTGGTCAACATAAAACTGACCTCGGTTCTGCCAAAGAAATGCTTGTTTTTCTTTGTAAATATTCACTATATTATTTATTTAATTAACATTGCACAAGGTTCACAAATTATAAATTTAAAACTTTTACAATGAAGAAAAAACATACTACAATTATGTACTGTCCGAAAGTTGAATTTAATACAGACTAAATGGATAAGCTTTCATAATTTCACTAAAAATGAACGCAATAGTATCTATCAGGTATGAACAGGGGTTCTAAAAAGCACGCAACTATGTAGGTAAAGTGGCATCGGTAGATATCTGATCTGTGGTAGGTATAATTATTGTTTATTTATACAGATGTTATTTGAATTAAAGTAAATATGTTTATTAGATTTCGTTGTCAATATTTCGTAAACGAAAATCCCTTTTTTAATGTGAAATCCTTGGTGTCTGCACCGTGTGATTTTGACAAGTGTTTTGCTTACACTGAGAGCAGCGTCAAGCAAAAATTGTTACGTACATATTTGGCAAATAAAATTGAATCCGAACGTCATACGTATAATATTAAGTTATTAATTATATCGATATCCGGACACGTAATTTTATAAAATTACCGCGTGTGATGGAAATCCACCAATATTATTATTGAATGACTGCATAGTTGCATATTTTAAGAAAAAAAAAACAAAATATTGCTGAATACGTATAATGTTCCCGTTGAAGATGTTTTGTTATTTGATTGTCAAAAATATCTTCAACTATCTATACATCTTTGTCACACCTGTGTCTTGTTCATGATCGTTCATTTTCTAGTTATTTACGCTACACCGAAAAATAGCATTCGATTTCACCGCATAAAAAACCGAGCCAAACTGCAATATAAATAACTGTAAAATAACATGTTTTCAAACACACTATCGCTGTGATGTTTTATGTCGCATTTTGAAATAGGGTTATCTCTCGGAAACCATTTTTTCTCTCCCGGTTCAAATGATTCAAGTGGAAATATATGCGGTACGGGAAAGCGAGCGTCTGCCCGACCCCGGGGTCGGAGAAATACTGGGTACGCTTTCACGCAGACCTGAGTTTTCCCTCTCATTCGCGTGTGCTCTGTCGTCACGTGTGTACGATCAACCCGTTGCTTGTCCTGTCAATTAATTATAATACCCACTGCAATTGAAATATCTTTATTGAGTTCCGAATTCTTTTTATTGTGATATATTTTTGGCATGGTAATAAAATTATTAAATTGGGAATCATACGGCCCTAGCATAGCTCTCTTTTTAGCATAAGAACTTAAAAAAAACACTTTTATGCAATATTTATTTATGTACGTAAGAAATACAGTATTAATTTTCAACCTAAAATCTTCGAAATCGTTTCTTCCCTATGAAGTTGAAAAAGTATAAGAGAAAATTAAAAGTAATTTTATGAAAAACTCATTTATTTATTTATATACTATACAAAAATTGCAAGTTTATTGCTTTTGCAATGAAAAAATAAATAAATATAAAAAAAGAGCATTGTAAATTGGCAAGGAAGTCGACAGAGTAAGTAACGACAAAATCTACTTTAATAGATAACAAATAATACTCGTCTGAATAAGTTTTGTCCACGCTGGATATGTTAACATCCAAAACAAATCGATGAAATTTTGTTAAAGTTCTCCCCATTAGCATCTAAATTGGCAGGTTGGTTCTACACCTTGCAAAAACAAATAATTCATGTCCACGATTACTAAAAAAATGATCACTAATATTTTTAAAAATCAATATACTTTTTCACCAACATTGCCCATTTTTAATTATTTATGAATCAAAAGGATAGTACTGATTTTTTTTTTGCAAGACTGTGCTCCGCTTCGAAGCATTCCGGTGGAATTTGAGCCCTGGGACTTGCTCATACCCAGATCAAGAGATCAATACAGATATCATAACTCACATCTGTAAAATCGTCGGTATTCTGGATGAAAGCGACACTGGCTGTTTCGAGTTGTGAATGCTACAATACCTTGTATTTTTTGAAAAAGATAAAGTTCAGCCAGAAATTTGTATATTTTTTTACATAAATCGAACACAATATTATTATAGACAATTCCGATAAAAGCTATACAAAATATAAATAGCTTAAACGTCTGATCATATGAATCGAGTTCGTTAATCATTATTGAATTTTTATTAAGTTTTTAGGTCGATAAGTGGTAGTAATGTACATAAATAAAGATTTTAAGTATACATGATTATTGAAAATGACGATTATCTCAATACATACAAGGTTTTTCGACTTATCGCCTTCTGCCAGTATGCTGACGAAATATATGAGCCCGTGAAAGGTAAAGTGAGCCAATTAGTAATTAAGGAAAAAAATAGTTAGATATGGTATAATATTTTATATGACAAAGTATTTTAAAATTCTACTTCTGAGGACTCATTATAGAATGTTTGGTTGCTTTTTTAAAGATGATTTTTTCATGATGACGTAAAATAAAGTTGATTACAGTTTCATTCAAATTGTATATTAAATCATACAGAAAAGGTAAATTCTGTTTGATCAATCATCACATAAGAATAGTTAACAATGATTTTTCAGGCGACTCTTAATGACGTGACAGTAGCGCGTAGTCGTATAATATTCAAAAGAAAATTTTGTAGTCAGATTTTCGCTTATGCTGAAAATTCCATGTGTGTTATAAAGGATCTTAAGTCATACTACGATCCCAAAATTTAAGTACGCTAAAAATTCATTAATATATTTCAATAGTGTTACATGCCAAACCCACTCTCCACGACTTAAGTAGTTAAGATTGGTGAACGGATTCTTCTGGAGAAGAATTTTCCGCACCTGAATCTCTTCGAACAAAAATATTCCCTACACAGACACTTCTGCACAAAGAAAACTCCTGACACAAAATATTCAGTAAATTTTAATATTTTTTATATTAAAATTATTGTTTTATTTTATATTTAATATCTTATATCATGAATTCAAAATATTTTTCATGCAAGCAAAAGTTTAAACTAGAAATGTATTATGAATGTGACGCGAATCTTCTGAAATGTGACGATTTTGATGTTTGTGAACTCTCGATTACGAAAGACTGAATTATTTTGTTTTGTGACACTTTTGGTGGTTCGTTCAGTATAAGCATAACCACTGCAGTAAACAAATTTGTTTTTTTTTCTGTCAAAGTTGAAACTCTACAAGCTACAACACACATTTTTCTATGAAAATAATAATAAATAATCTATATATATAAAACAAAGTGGGGTTATTTACACCACGTATATCTCGAGAATTACTGTATGGATTTCAATGATTTTTGATTTATTAAATTTGTGTTTGCCTAGAATAGCAGAATAAGCATTAAAACATCGGAAAAATATCACGGAAAAGAAATTATAAAGAAAATTAATATCTTCATACAGAACAAGATTTTCAAATGACGAACAGCTAGCTTCAAACGATAAAATGTCGTATGCTGGTTTCAGAAAAATCCACCAGATCGCACTGTTTTCTATATTTGTTTGTTTTTGCTTCTTTTGCATACGATTGACTTATAAATAATTTTAAATTTAGAATATGGATTAGAATAAAAGAAATCGATGATATGAAATGAAAACGAAAGAAAATCGGATAATATTGAAATAAGGTTATGTTTATAATTAGGTATGATAAATTTTTGACAACAATATTTTGCACGAACGTTGCTTTACTCTGAGATGACACGTTATTACACTTGGAACGCTATATCGAAGAAATTTTAACGTCAAAAGGAAAGCGATGCGGTTCCTGATCATCCGAATGACTATTGATGCTCTTGGTCGCATTTACACAGTTCATCCGAAAAATGACGAATGCTTCTTTCTACTTGCATGTCAACAGCTCAATTTGCTTGAAAATGATACTCATTGGGACATGACAATCCCTGAAGAATTTTTTTCTGAATCTCCAAGTCAGATACGCACATTATTTTCTATCATTATTTTGACATGCTTCACATACAAGGATGACATGTCGGAAGACATTTTACATCGAATTCGTGTCAGTTCGGGGAATCCCGATCTCGAGGTGAATGAAGAGATAAATAACCAGGCTTTGATTTAGATCGAAGACATGTGTTACCTCATGTAAGGCATTTTGTTAGTCAAGTTAGGAATGCCAACGCCACATCGTGGGACTGGGAAGATATTCCTCATGTCATTGATTATGGCGACTGTTCGTTCGAGATCCGAAATTGCTGTAGCAATTTCGTCTTCTGGAATAGCGGCCACATTAATAGAAGGATGGCGAACGGCTCATTCAGTGCTGAAATATCCGTTAAACCTTTAAACGACTGAAAAACTGACATGCAAGATTGCGAAACGCTCAGCAATGACCAAAGTTTTGGTAGCAAGTAAAATCATCACCTGGGATTTATGCACAATGACGCACAGACGCGCATTGGAAGCACTCAATCGAATATCTGTGCAATGACTTAAGATGTTTTGAAGGGGCAATGATTTAAATATCTGGCGATTTCCGCCAAACACTACCAGTCATTCCAAGATCGACCCCTGCCGATGAAATAAACGCTTGCCTCAAAACATAGACTCTGTGGCGCTATGTGAAGAAACTTCAGCTAACGATAAACATGCGAGTTGCATTTTTAAACGATCCATCTGCCGAAGATTTCTCCAAGCAATTGCTGACTATCGTCGGTAACGGCCGTGTTCCTGTTGACGAATCTAACGGATTGATTTCGATTCGGCTGAATTTTTGCAATTTCGTCTCAACAAAGGACGGCTTCATCAACAAAATGTTCCCAAACATCTAATCACAATTGGTCGAGCAAACGAGCAATTCTTGGGGCTAAGAAAAAAGATATGGATCATTTAAACTTCACAATTCAAAATCAAATCGTTGATCTACTGCATTCCTTTAAAACTATCGACTGTGCCACGTGAATTACATCATTTCAATGTAATTCAAATACTTTTCATTTTGAATTTTGAACATTTATTGAACTTAATTCATTTTGAGTATTCATTCAAACTGAATTTAATTCATCCAATAAATTAACACAACATTTATTGATTCTGAGGCGGTACGAAGTTCGTCGGGCCAGCTAGTTGTATATAAAAGACATTTTTTTTATTACGTATTGTTGCTTTTACATAATTACAAAATATTAAAATAATCGGAGAGCGAAAAGAAAAAAAATATTTTTAAGAAAAGTATAAAATATTTCTTGGTAAAATTATTTTTATTAATTTATCACGAACTTGTATAGGTCTCCCTTTTTATTGTCTGTTAATGATATTTTATTTGAGAACACTTCTCAATATTGACGTTTAATCAATTTTCACAAATACGGCCATCTCGTACGTTACAACTTCTTAAGACGTTTAAGAGAAGAACGCATGAGAGTGTTCCTTTTCAAAACAAGACAAGACAAGTGGCGGATTAAGGTCTTGGGAGGTCTCAGAAGCAATCAAATCTGGAGGCCCTGTTTTTAGGGCAACTTAAAAGCATTGCAAAATTACATGAAAAGTAAAAATTAACGATGAAAACTGTATTTAAAATGTATGGGTTACCATTGATCAGTAGGAGATATTTGCCCATTAGTCTTGCAGCGTTTTCAAGTCAAACAATCCTCATAATTTATCTCGTAAATGTGATATAGGAGATAACAAACCTCGAAAAGAGCCACGAAAAAGACTATTTTTTTTTGTTAAATGGCTTCGTCAATAAGAGAAATTTGAGCAAAGAAAATCCACAAGCCATTATTGAGACGCCGTTACATCCACAAAAAGTCAGTTTGGTGTACGTTTTGGGTTAGTGGAATAATTGTTGTATATTTCATAGAACGTTTCATGTCAATCATTGGCGGATCCAAGGGGGGGGGGCCATGGGGGCCATGGCCCCCCCCTGAGGAGATTTTTTTTCCTTCATTTTTCTACTTTATTAAAACATTATTGTGAAATGGGATCTTTAATTGTTTAGTTTACGATGTTTTATAGAATACATACTTAATTATGTATTGACTACTTTTATATAGATATATTATTTTTAAATCATCTATTTTTTAATGTATTATCTTTGTATGATGTTTATTTTCGAATTGAATGGCCCCCTCCTTGGACAATTTCTGGATCCGCCAATGATTATATATTATACATTATTACAGCGATATAGATTAGTTAGATTACTGAAGTCTGTGGTTTCAATTAGACGGCTCAACATACCACAAAGCGCACGCCACATTCAATTTATTGAAAGAAACATTTGATGAGGGTATTATTTCACGTAATGGACCTTGAATTGGCTTGCAATTATAATGTTCTCTTGGATAATTTTCGGTGGTGATATGTGAAATCGCTAGTCTACGTCATATAGATACAGATAGATCATATCTACGATAAACCAGAGATGATAGACTACTTGCATTCTTGTCGACATACAGCCCTAGCTGCTCCAAAAAGTGGGAAGTGCTCATGGCATGAACTATTTTTTTCAATAAAGCTATTACTTATAAATCGATCAGCTCCAGCTGCCAAGATGAATCGGCCTCGTGAATGGATACTGAGAAAAAATTGTAACATATAATAGAAACATATTATGTTGATCATGAGGTCACAAAACCTTCTTTCAGAAGATTGTTGTATTCAGATGTTGTGGCAAGCATACGTTTGGCTAGGGTCAATGCCATGTAAGGGAAATATTTATTTGTAGTAAAGAAAGTGGCACAATATACTCTTTTAGTTGTTTGTAAAACAATTTATGTTTTTCTTGGAAGACTGAACATTTTCAAGTCCCAAATCTTTTCCCACCAGATGTTGTTACAGTGGACAGTGGTAGGCAACCTTTACACTGGGGCGCAGTTATGCGCGAGATGGTGGTGAGTGTTCTTTATGTCAGCGATTTCCTACCTAGAAGGCGTGGGCCATTGCAAAGGGAGGCGCGAACAGTCTAAAATCAAGTCTAGTCTAAAGTCATAAGTCTAAAGTCAGTTCAAGTTCATCCGTGCGCTAGAACGCCTGAAGATGCCGAAAGGCGAAACCCGGGTCGTTAGTGACAAAATCTGTGGGAGTGTACATAATTTGAATGATTCAAATTTTTATTTACCTTATAAAACGTGTCTTTATTACTATATGAAATAAAGGATGGGGAGGCGCGAAGATATTTTTTCTTCAAAAGGAGGCACAGTAACATAAAGGTTGGAAACCATTGCCTTATGCAGTATGCACAGTAGGCATGAGGAACATACGTCACCTAGGCGTGCATAACTGCGCCCTAGTGTAAAGCTTGCTAATTAGTTTGTTTTCGGGGCCAAGCTCATGCATGTTTTCTTGTGAGGAAAGACACCGTTCCATTATTTGCTCCATGCCTGAGCTTCATCTGTCATTATAACCAGGGCTGTGGAGTCGAAGTAGCAGGCGCGGAGTCGCGGTATTTTGGCCGGAGTCGGAGTTGTGAAAAATGAGCGTTTTTTTTTTTTTTTGAAAAATATATTTAATGTATTTAAACAAAATAGTCAAAAGTGTAAACTTTTGTGCTTGGCTGACTAAAGATGATCTGATGGTATACATATATATATAAGTTAAAATGAAATTAATGAAAAATTTCCTCGGAGTCAGAGTCGGAGTCGTCTTTTTTCACGCGACTCCACAACCCTGGTTATAACGGAAAGTTTCAATAAACCTAAATTCATCTTTATGATGCTTTGAAGGATGCCTTGATGTAGTTCAGAATTGAGTCGTCTGGTATGACTTAATTTACGTTTTCTATCAATAACGACCATCTTCTTCTAAGACAATTGCTGCGCGGCAGATTTTTGATGCATTGGAACACAGTTTTCAAGAGATATTTATTTTAAGAATCTTAGTCTCAAGAAATCAAAAACGGCCAAAATGCCTAAATAACACCTTGTTGTTCTACGGTCACGAATTCTTCATAACATTATGACGGTCATAATAACCTCTAATTTGTGAATAAAATATGAATACATGTTGGCTTTTTAAAATAAGTGTAACCAAATACTAACAATTATAAACAATCATCAGTTTGATTTAAAAATAATATTCTTCAATGTTCCGCAAAAAGTTTATTCCTACCCAATTTTCCCAATACAAGGCCGCAAAAACCCGGGAATTTTCCCGCCTCGCATTACTAATTATAACGGCAAAAAAGTGATAGCTTGCTTTACTAGAACCAAAATATCATTTAGAACTGAATGCATTTCTCAAATTTAATGATGGATCATTTGTGATTTTTATGAAATGCAAAGCAGAGCCAATATCTTAATATTATTGCAGAATTCTTGAAGATCTACATTTTTTAACAATTTTTTTCTCTAAATTTTTTTTTAAATAAGTACAAAAATATTTTTATTATATTACTTATAATTCCTATATGTGAAAGCTTTTTTTTTCACCTTCACTCGTTTAATAATCAGCTGCTTATTCATTCACATATTTTAGGCTTATTATAAACACATAAAAAATATTTCGTCGAATGGTACCAAGTATCCATGGCTCATAGCAATGTATTTAGCATTCAATTTGAATGACCGAAAATTGAAAAGTTGTTGGTTAAGTAAGGGACACAAGGGAGTTGGAAGAAACGTTTTATTGATATTTTATTATTTCCAGTGCAAATATACTCTTACAAATTGGTGTAACTATACATAAACATCCGAGAAAATTATGAGCGGTTTGTCTGGCACGGTAAGCAAAGTATTTTTGCTCTATTTCATCTCGGTTTGAAAAATTTAAAATTTTGACATTTGAGGATGCATGCGAAAAAGTTAGTGCCAATAATTTATTACCTGTTATCATATTATACATTACATGTATGGTACCACATGAATCACGGCAAAGTTTCATTGCATGTGTTTAATTCTTATCCAATGTTGAACTAGTCGGCAAAGCGTTCGCTTGTCGGTTGATAGCTATTCTGACGTGAAAAAAAACTACCGCGTAAACCGCCTGTCATCAAATATATCACGATATATTTTTCTTAATTCTATAGATCTTCAATCACTCGGTTGGTCAACTTAAGCAAGTATATTTATAATAGGTAAACTTTCTCAGGATCCCCACACTTTTTTTTCTTCCTAACGATCTGCCCTCTTATTCCTTTTGGTGCTACAGTTCAGGGCGAACGTTGGTCCCCTTAATCAATCTCCTCCACTTCACTCGATCCTCTGCTCTTTCACGTCAGTCGCTGACCTCCAGAACTCGCAGGTCCAGCAGTGTTAATAAAAAAAATATCTATAACAGTTAAATTGTGGAGGCGCCTGCAGGCACATGATTGCAAATCCCTGCCCTACAAGATCACAGAGCATTTCTACATAGGTACAGCTGCCATTTCTGATTACAACAATCCCCAGACACATTCTTATAGACCTACTGTTATTGCTTATAGAAGTAAAACTGGGATCTGAACTTGAAAATCACCGTTAAATGACTGAAGGCTGATTCCTGTAAATAAAACCTAGTCACACAAAGTTCCACATCAGTGTTATCTGCAGTCGTATTTCATTTTATATCCCCTTGCGACCATAATCTTCCTGAGATGCATGATCACCGAATGTATTGCCTGTAACTGTATCCTTTTATTTTCAATTTGATGAAGAGTTTGACTGGCCTTAACATTTGAGAAGTGTCATTCTTGTTTATCCTTCCACAGTCAGATTTATTTTCTAAATACCTAAATTTAATGTAAAAAGGTAATTGAAATAATTTCAAATAATAAATACAAACAGACGGATTTCATCATGAAATAAAATAGAATTACAATTATTTTGATATTTTTTGAACTTTTGATATTCTAAATAAATTACGAACAAAATCTACTTTTTTGTTTTTAATCTACTACGGCGCCTTTGAATATTTACTAACCACGAGTCGCCACAAATAATATAATATCATGCTAAGATTGTGAATTTTGTTAGCATTTATGCATCAAATTTATATGTTTCTCGACTCAAAACATAAGAGTGTAAAATTATCCATTTCATTTTAAATCTAAATACCACAAAGTATGCCTTACAATTTTTATAATTGTATATATGATTATTTTCCAGATACCTGATTCGGAGAGCAACATGACTGAAATACAGTTGCATGAAGTCCGGCCTCATCTGATGGAAATGAAAAACGATGTGAATCCTGCCGAAGGTATCAACAGACAATGATTTAATACTTATACTGTTTCTATTCATTTTTTTTTTGGTGTATATCGTCATTATTCACAGTTTTTTTTAGTTATTGTTACGAAAGATGTGCAAATACTGTATCAATGATGATGTATCAATGTTATTTTTAAGCAAATTAAATTGTGAAATTTTACTTAATTACGAATGTTAAAATTGTCATAAAACATGGCATGCTATGATAGTTATTTTTGTCACTTAAGTGTATGTCACAAACACAAGCCATTTTTTTTTTACTACTGAATGTTTTAATCAACTCAAATAAATTGATTTGAATCAGTTATTTTTTTATTTCTAGTGTAAAAATCTGTTAGGCAACTGATCTTTGTGTAAATTACTTTCCTAAGAAATACATAATATACACTCAATTCTTTTTTGGCACGTTTCACTAAAAACCGTGTATAAAAAAACTGTGTAAAAAAGTTATATAGTAAAAGGGAAATTGAAGATTAGTTTTCTAAATGTAAATATTATTTGAAAAAAAAACAACATTGCAGAAAATCGTCTAATAATGAAAACCCAATAAAAATTACTTGATAACATGGTCTGGATCATGATTGAGAAAATACTGTTCCATATTCATTTCTACGCCCTCGTGAATCAAATTGTCTGTTAGCTAATAAATTTCACTTTTACCTTTGTCTTCGTTATTAGGGTTTGCACAAAATTGTAATTATGGTTTTTTTTATTTCTGGGAATTATCTTAGAACAAATAATTTGTGTAAAAATATAGCGTAAGTTATTTTTAATGAATGGTGTTATTTCAAAACCGTGTGAAAAATATACTTAAAAAGAGAGTTGAGTGTACATTATAATACCTTCATTTGATTGCCATATTTTAAACCGCAGCAATTTGCTAGTTGAAATATTGTATAAATTTTGAATATTTGAATGATAATATTCATCTGGAAGAGCAAACTTATAATCTTGTATGAAAAATGTGTAAAATGCACTCTTACTAGTTATTAATTGGCTTAGTTGATTATTGTCAATAGTTTTTAATACAGGCCCTTTGTCCCGTCTGCTTGAGATGTTACAGCAAGTCCTGTCGGAGCTTAGAGGTCATCCCGGGACATGTCCGGATCAGAAATCTGCTGCCCCGATTATCTCACTTCGCATCGATGTTTATTACAATGAAACCGATTTCAAATTGTTAATCCCACTCGTGCAAATTTTGACAGTATACCTCGTTTCTAGTTTTTTCATACCATTTATTGTCGTCAAAAATTGTTCTGTGACGATTGAAAATGTATATGACTATTTATATTGTTTAAATCGGCCGTCTCTTGGACGTTATTGATGCTTTTAGTAAACCGTTTAGTATCTACTTTGAAATTAATTTCGCCAACATAACAGGGAATCAAACGTCGTGATAGGTTTTTGTTAATTTTCAATGAAATAATACTAATATATGTACGCACAAAACTTAACGCACTCGTAAAAATGTTTTCAGTATGAAACTGTTTAATAAATAATATACAATTGAAATCTCATGATCGATGATAAAAGCAAGAAAAATTATACAGATACATTCATACATTAAAAGTCTTACACTATATATATGTATATATATATCCAAATACAATTACAATATTTTTTTCTTATCGATTATAAATATTATATAATATTCATTCGAAAATTAATTGATTGAAAATGAAAACTTTATTAAAAAGTCACGGACACAACCAATTACACGGTCACTACTCATATGTAAAAAACATGCTGTTTGTGTTTACATAATATATATATTTATACCAAACGGAGAACCCCCGAATTTCGGACAGTCATCACTACTACAATTTCAAAACTGCATTGAAAAGTGACTTAATTGTACTATAATAGTAGTAATCATAGATTTATCGATTGGAATATATTTTTATATAAGTTGCTTTTCCCATATGACGATAGTATATAACTGAGCACAGTGTAGTCGGTAGTCTAGTTAATGTTTTAAATACTCTCTTGACCATCTTTCGGATTTACATTGCGTTATAAACAGAAAAGTTTTACATGAAATTAGTCTGTGAATGATTCAATCATCGCTTTTACTGCATATCGGCATTTTTTCAATATTCCAACCCTTATGAAAAACAAAACTCCAGAGTAGAGTTTGAATACCTATCCATACAACCGTAATTTTATTTATTATTGCTTCCAGTGGTGTATTTCATGATCATTGTGCTTTTCAATTCCGCGTCGTCCGTTGATGCTGAGAGACAATGTTGCAGAGATCTTCTTACGTGACGGCCGCTACCCTGAATTTTCACTGTGACCTAAAGATTTTTGTCATTATGGCTACTTCTTCAAATTGATCGTTTAACTTTTACGCGTACCCATGAGGTTTATAATTTGCTTGTTGCAGAATAATCCATTCCCTAACATATCAACTCTTGTAAACGTAATGATACATATAGACACACTATTTTCGAAATAAACACACAGTTCAAAGTGCACATATTGAGTTTAAAAAAGTTACAACACCCATTAAGCATTCCCTACATATTAGGTTATTCGGAAATTAATGTCCAGTCAATTTGAACATATAAAATTGTTCTATTAACTAACAGCAACCACATTTGACTTTCTGGTTGGAGTTGAACACCTTTTTACGGGTTGCTTTTTCATGTTGGGGAACTTCGATTAGAAATAAAAAAATGTGTACATTATTTTGTAATGAATGAAAACAATGACGCGAAAAATTTGGATTCTGTCAAAATGCCTAGAAGCTCATGAATCCAGATACCTTAAAACATCTGCCTAAAGGTAAAATATTTCTTTAAAGTGTATATTGAAACATACAACAGAAAATCGTCCCATTTTGTGTTGGGGCTTTATTGTCATAATTCTTTAAATGTCTCATTCGATATCAATTTTGCTATTTAAAGGAATTCACTTTTCTCATATAAAACTAAGCCGCTCATTATTTTCCCAATAACATATGTTACTCATCAATGTGAAAAAGTAGGCATAATAGTTGTATGGCTATGACAAGCCATGGTCTGCTTTCTGTTTCAGGTTGACATCGTAAAATATTTTCTAAAATATGTACAAGCGTTTGAACTTACAGTTAGATGTGATGAATCGGACCTCTTACAAATTTATCTTATGCTGGTGTTTCTTTTCACTCGGTAATATAAAAAGAGTAAATATTCACACATCTGCAAAAATAGTTACCATTATAAATCATTGTTTTAAGACAATATATTTATCTGATCTATATAAAATATGGGTCAGTTTTTAAAGACGCCACTGCTGCCCTATTCACTCTTTACAGTACAAAATTAGTGCAATTGTATAAAAAATATGCCTTAATCTACTGAGGCGTTGTCAAAATTCGAGTCAGCTATACATATTTAATTTATTTCACGAATGTTACTGAAAAATATCTTAAAACATTTTTTTCTTTACAAGCTGTCATGATTCTATAATATAAATTATGTATTTCACTTGTTCTTTAGAAGTTCTTGTAGAATAAAATATCCATTATAGATAAATTATCTTTATATGCTATCTTATAGAGTGATACTTTTATTGAGTTCCGCAAAACTAAAAGCGCAGAACGTAGTATTAACACGTGGACATAACTAGCAAATATAATTTATCACGCGTCGAAATGTGGTTATTCTTACTTTGACACATGGTTATATTGTATACATTCACATGTCTAACGTAGGTTCTAACGTTTTTTAATAATTAAATTTAATCCGATTGGCAACCTTCCATGTGTTTGCTTTCTGTTACAGGTTTTTTCATTTCTAGATTTATTTATCGATTGTGCATGTTTTTAATAACACGTATTTATGTCATACCAGTGAACAAAAAAAAAAATGTTCATATAACACTATGCAATGTTGAAAATGGTGGTATCTGTATTGTAAGTTGGTAAGCACTATGCTGCGTTAAATATGATGACCGGGTGTAATGTCAAAAGTGTAGTCATGCAAACGATAATCTGACATCTCTATATATAAGTGTTGATAAATAAATATACATGATCATGGCATCTTTTCCGCCGACGTCAATATAATCAATCATAAATTATTTAATTTGTTTAAGTAGCAATCTGCAAAACGATTGTTCGGTACAGCAATAATACAGCTGAACAAAGTTATTTTTACCCGATGAAGCCTAGTAAATTGTACATTATAATCAGTGGTATAGTGTCAGGGCGCTGTTTATTTTGATGGACCCTACCTTCCCCCCCCTTCCGTATATATTCACTTACATTCAAAACAAGGATGAAGACGTTCGAAAACTTTGCAGATTAAATTTCCTTCTCGTTCATATCCATGATTTATTTCATTCACTAACATGTTCCTTCGTAAATAAACGTGTGAATGTGATTTTATGTGTTTTTTTTCGTACCGATATTAATTTAGTTTGAATCGATTAAATAGTTTCTGGTTGATGATACTATATATAAGTCGACTTCATTCGTTAGAATTACTGCTGCCTTGAGTTTTTATAAAACGTAGACACATAACAACATGACCGACTACATATTTTTCCAGATTTGCATATAATTTAAAGATAATTTATTATCAAAATGGGCACACTTAGGTAAAATACTGCACAGTAAATGTGTCTAACCATTAACCAAAAAATCGATTACCTGCAATAAAATTTGATGTGTGAATGTGCTTGGAATCATATAAAATATTTCATAATGAATATGGTCAGAGAATTATTTGATGTTAGTAAATCTAGTATTGAATCAAAACGGAAGTTCCAGGGTAGCGCGCCAGCTCACTACCCCACTGATGATAATGATTAAACCCTATCCCTATGATCGTATTAACTTCTTAGGTTTTTAATTTATCAAATTTTGTACTTGCAATTAATTACAAAAATTGCAATATATATTTGTCTTGATTTCTCTGTTTATAATGTACATCACAACATTGCGCTTGTGTTTAATGCGCAGACTGAGATGGTATGTGATTGCCGAATAAATGTTGAATGTAATATTACTAGTTTATCAATATTTATCATTATTCCATTTGAGAGCAATATTAGTAAATTTTCCACGTGGGACTAGAATGGACTCAGGCTATACTCAATTTTATTACAATCCTTTGAAATACACTTGGTTAGCTAAATATTTACACATTAGTAATTACTTAGTCAACTGCTTTCCCATCGGTTAATTTTAAACTACGGCATTTGGATGATAAAAGTTAGGCGTATTCACAGTTTTTTTTTTTTCTTAACTGGGGCCAACTGCACACGACTTGGTAGCGTGCTTTTAAATAGTAAGAAGTCAAGAATGCTAGATAAAAACAAAGCTTTCATGAGGTCTGATCGCTCTCAGAATGTCCCCACAATTTTTCACATGCTTGTCGGTTTGTCTCATTACCTCGGTCGACTTCTGGCTATCAAGGAAATTTCAATCTTTGTTATTTATAAAGAGCATTCAGCTTTCTTATTAAATCTCACTTTTACTACTACAATAAGAGTGTTTATGTTATGCTTAAATTTGTATTACATTAATATACAATGAAAACAAAACAAGAATCTACTGCATTTACAATTGAATTTAAGCTTTGTCAACAAAATGATGTTACAAATATATTTGACAGTCTATATTTTATGTGTTGACAGTGCAAATTCATTCACCTTGTAAGGAAAACTAGAATAGCTCAAGATATTTTCGAGAATCATAGCAAACATACTATGGTTTAGTGGGATATAATAATAATACATGTATTTTTGTCTTATGTATTTTTTCTATGAATAATATTTTGGTTATCGGATAACAAATATAAGAAAAGCCAACTACAAACAGAGATTAATACACAAAAATAGAAGACGTTGAAATTTAAAAGACACATCCCAAATGTTTGATAAACAAATTTTATATATTTTGGGAATATTCATTTTTCTAAAGTTGGCCGTTCTTATACTGTTATGTCTCTTCCTCTCACTTAAAGGATGTTTTATGCGAACAAATTATTGATCACTCTTTCCTTCCGCCTCTGCTCTTGTGTTGGTAGGCCCGTCGGTTGCTAGGCGACCGCTGCAACGCGTCGCAGACGAGGCCTGCGCTCTGGATCCGAATACATCAATCAAAAAAATGTACAGACGATTTAACGCACGCTCAAAGATATACTGAACCGCCTTCAGCCGGTGCAAATTCATTGCCATTAGTTAGAAGGCTAGAATGATTCAGCGTGAACTGGCCCTGACCGCTTGTTATAATTCTTAGAAGTCTATCAAAATCAAGTCAAAACAAACAAAAAAAGTATTGGTCTGGTATAAAAGTTAAAACTTAACATTGTCCCTATGTGGCTAGGTGCATGTATGGTATAATAACTATTTTTAGTTTACTTTTAATAATGACTGGCGCTAGTATGCTACATATCGTTGGCTCAATTCTTTTATGTACTCCAAACTCCTCTATATCGTGTATGAATGTTTATATTTACATTTCTCATTGTATTTTTATCTATGGAAAGTTGATTGGTAGGTGATGGGTAGAAGCATCATCTACGCTGGCTTGAGGTCTTAAAACATATTGACTGGGTGAATAACGTCTATGTCGCTGCAAAAGCAGAGAGCAATTGGAAACCATTGATGTAAACATTGCTGTGTAAAAAAAATATTCAGTACTTCAAATTTGAAGGCCATCCATTGATATAAAAATATGACACCGTGCAATGAATAAATTAAATAATTGTTTCCACCGATTCATTGGCGAAATGGTATCAATATTAACTGAAATAACTTCGGTGAATAGAAATTGCAATAAATTATTACTGTCAGAAAAAAGTATTGTCACCAGATAAAGACTACGGAATTACGAATTGCAAGAAGACGCGTTTGTATCCTAAATAATTTCATCCAGAGTTCGTTCGGTCAGGGCTGGTCTGCGCTTCTTTTCAGAATCAGACAGTTGTTGAATACATTTCCTTTTTGAAAATCATCATCATCATGTGAATAAATGCCGTGTGACCGTGTTATACGATCGCTAATCGGATGTTTGATTATTTTAGGAGGCGCTGGTGACTTAACAGTTGGACTCACTCCATTTGTGACTACCCCCATTTACGACATTCAACAGATAGGAGATGTTTATACAGGTAAATATTCATAAACACTAGCATAAACTATATATTGATTTCTAACGCTTGTATGAATTGAAAAAATACAGTTTGAGTTACAGTTTTTTTTACATCTCCACAACCCTGAAGCTACTGGTTATTTATGACGAAAGTCGTTGTTTTTTTATTTCAATATTAAAATACGATAGAAGAAGACTGTTTAGAAACTGGTGTTTGCGAATTGGCATTTTTACAGATGCTCTTGGCGCAACACCCCTCTGCCTAAATCTAAATCCAATGTTAAATAATTATGAACAAATATTTTAGGCCCCGGAGCAAAATGTCCTACGCTGCCTGCAATACTGGGCGGGTCTCTTCCGCGACTGGGATCAGAACAAGGCGACTGTGTCTCCAGAGCCAAGAAATATGCCATGGAGCAGAGCATCAAGATGGTGCTGATGAAACAGACTCTGGCACACCAACAACAGCAGATGGCCAGCCAAAGAACACAAGTTCAGAGACAGCAAGCGTTGGCATTGATGTGCAGGTAAGAGTCATATTCCTTCTAGTGTTTAACCCTTTGATTGGGATGGTAGTATTTTTTCATCTTTTATTTATTGCTAGTTTCATATTATTTCTCCAGATATGGATACTACACACATATATTAGTTATTTTTGGCAGTCACATTATTTTTATTATTTGTGGCAAATGAACAGAAGAATTTTTTAAATCTGTAGCCACATAATATTGAGCATGAAATTTCATTTCATTTTTTTGGTTGAATTTGACATTTACTTGTTAGAACTACATATATTAAAGTAAAATAAAAAATATCTTGTTCCTCATAAATGCACTTCGTCTGATGTATTTTTATTTCCAGGGTGTATGTTGGCAGCATTTCTTTTGAATTAAAGGAAGACACCATCCGCCAATCCTTCCTTCCTTTCGGGCCAATCAAATCCATCAACATGTCTTGGGACCAGGTGACACAGAAACACAAGGGATTCGCGTTTGTCGAGTACGAAATTCCGGAAGCTGCCCAACTGAGTCTGGAACAGATGAACGGTGTCATGATAGGCGGAAGGAATATCAAAGTTGTCGGCAGGCCCTCCAACATGCCGCAAGCGCAGGCTGTCATCGACGAGATTCAGGAGGAGGCGAAGAACTACAACAGGATTTATATTGCCAGCGTGCATTCTGATTTGACTGAAGATGACATCAAAAGGTAACGTGGAAGTGGTGGCTATTTTGACAACAAATTTTATTCAATCCATTCACTGCCCAGCCTCCAAATGCTGAATAATCACTTTATTATTTGTCACAATTTATTCATTTTTAAGAAATTCGTTCTATCAAGGTATTGTACACTCGTTACCTCATCATTCATCATTAGGAAACAGAATAGTTTTATGCAGTTTTTATTTGTATACATTTGAGCTTCAATGATGTGAAATAACGTATGTAAGAGCCAAAACTACACGTAGAGACGCCGGAGCATTCAACTGAGGCAGTTCTCCGTGCTGGTAGGCTGTGACCCACACCTCGTGTTTGCTGATAAGATCTGAGAAGCGTTATCAATAGACTGTGAAGAAAGACTATGTCAAACCTGCAAAAACTGTATCATGCAGTTCATTTTAATGATATAAAAGACCTAAGCGATCTCCTATTCCTATAATAAAAACGAGGCTAACTATTCTTTATCACATGGTATTCGTTTTCTACCTGAAAATTTACTAAACAATACAGTTCAATAAATTTCTTGTAACCTTAATCGGAATTTGTTTTTCCCATAAGAATCTCAGTTTATTATGTAATGGTTTTATTTCATTGTTTTTAGTGTTTTTGAAGCATTTGGTCCCATCACATACTGCAAGTTAGCATACGGAGCGTCAGCTCACAAACACAAGGGGTACGGCTTCATTGAATACGATACATTGCAATCTGCCCTCGAGGCCATCGCTTCAATGAATCTGTTTGATCTCGGAGGACAATATCTCAGGTCAGTGAACTCATTGCTCTGATAATGTGCAAATATAATAATTTCACTGTCGTTATACATTATAGATAATTAGTAAATTAATTCAAGGTTGCCTATTTTATTATGATAACGGGTGAATATGACGGGTCCATGGCACATTGGTCAACATCGTTGACTTCCATGCCGGATCTTGCGGGCTCCAATCTCAGTATGAATAACGTTTTTCAATTGGTTAAACGATTTTCTGTTCGAAGATATGGATGTTTGTGATATCTAAAAATTCCTCCAAACCATTCCAATCCTAAAATAACCGGGTGTAGCGAGGGTGATTAGCCAACCACTAGTCCTGTCCTAGCCCTATCTTTTCTAACAGGCCTGTGGAGTCATGGAGTCGCGGTATTTTGATCGGAGTCGGAGATGTGAAAACTGAGCGGCTTGAATTTTTGTTGAAAAATATGTTTAATGGTGTGTATTCAAACAAAATAGTCAAAAGTGTTGACATTTCATGCTTGGCTGACTAAAGATGATCTGATGATACCAATGTATACACATATATATCTGTATAAGTTAAAATAAAATTATTGAAATTAAAAATATTGTCTTCGGCCCTGAAAAAAACACCAGGTCATTTGAACAAAACAGTTATGCTCTTATACAGTCAGTAACATGGTTTTTGACTTGTGCTCTCTTCGCTTGTATAAGATGAGCCTTATCAACTTAACGACTGCGCGTTTTTTTTATAAAATTTCACCTGGCGAAATAAAATTTTGCGAAAATTGTAATTTTACTAAATTCACTATAATTTGTAAGCAAATTGAGATATCTTTACAAAATTTAATTTTCTTAGCTTCCAGATACTTCGCTTATACGCATATATGCGTCCGCCGGCCAGCAACCTTTGTTTTTCAAAGACTCAAATACGCGTCCACGGTCGTTAAGCTGTTAATGGAGTTTGAGTTTGTTGAAAATCAATTGTTAGTTATTTTGTTATGTTTGTAGGGTTGGTAGAGCTATAACACCTCCGAATGCTTTGATGGGACCTTCGACAAACTCAATGATGCCAACTGCGGCAGCGGTTGCAGCCGCCGCGGCAACCGCCAAGATTCAAGCAATGGACGCCGTGGCCAGTAATGCTATGGTATTAGGTGAGTTTCGTTAACCATTTATACATTTATAATTCGAGTTAGAGGTGCAAGAGTGATGCTGCATATGAATGTCGTTACCCCACTAAGGCAAAACAAAATTCAAATTATTTTTAATAGATTTGATCATGTGCAGCTAGCTCTTTCTGCTATTCAAAATCTATTTCAGGTATATGTGCCTGTAAGGTTTAGCATAATTCTTTTCGTAAATAAATTAAACATACACAGTAAAAAACCGCTCCTATATCTTTTCTTCTGGCTCCAGAATCACCAGTGATTCATAGAAGAAAATCTGGATGATTGCATTTTGAAAAAAGTCTCATTTGAAAAGTATTTTTTTTCAGGTCTGACTAAGTTAGTTAGCGCTACACATCCTGGAATAGCATCGATGCCTGTGGGCCTGGCTACGTCTCTACCCTCTTCGGTGGGACTTCCTGTAGTGGCTAACATGGCTGGAATCCTGCCGACAATTGCTACCATGCCGTTGGTGCTGAGTAATCCCATCACCACGACTACCGGCTTGCCACCGCCGGGATTGGCCGGTAAAAAAAAACTAGTTCAAAAATTAAAAAACATTCATCGTATTGATAGTTGAAATAATGACGGTGTGTACTAGAAGAATGGGTAATGATTGAAAAAATTTAAGACCATATGAAGTGAGAACTTTTTGAATTTTAATTTAATTTAAAATGTATTTGGCTTCAACCGTTTTGTACGACCTCGACTAAACTTAACCCTTACCACTCCAGAGCATTTTTCATTGAAATTTTAGCAAATCCAAGCATTAAATGCAAAAATATTAGAAAAAATTAGTATACTTATAAAAAATTGAAAGAAAAATTTCCAGTGAAATAATGAATATTTTTTTTAAGAATTATATATTTATGATATTTCTTAAAACAATCTCCTAAATGCATATGTGGTTTGTTTGGACATGTGTCACAGTATTCGCTGGTTTCACGTCTGCCGCCTTTCACTGCCCTTTTTGAGCAGACCACACAGTCTCTCTTTGCACCTTTACTCAAAATATGAAGTTTTCCATCAAGTCTGTTCTCTGATGGAGCGGAAGTAGATGGCCTTTTTCGGAGATCTTTGTAGTCATTCACTAATTGATCCACTAAAGTTTTGATAAAATTTAAATGGGTCATACATAGGTTTCTCATTATTCTTTTTTTTACGACTTTTTTCTACGAGGTATCGCTAGCAAATACAATGCACAATTGAATGCCAAGTGTTTATACCAGCGATGAGATCATTATACCATCACCGCTATCGTAACTTGTACTCATTGCTTAGGGCGCCGGAGTTGTTTAAATATTCTTTATGTCGCCGTAGCGGCGCCAACGGAGTTTTAAGAGTTAATTTTTAAAAAATAATGTGCAATAAGTATTATAATCTTTTTCTATCATTGTGCGGTTTACCATAAAAAAACATTTGTATCACAATTTCTAATCTTACTTTGAAATGGTTTGCAGTTCCTGGAATACTCCCCTCAGTAGCACCAATCATCCCACCGCCTGGAATGATTGTACCGGTAAGCCATTTTTAACATTTCTTAATTTTAATTAGGCATATGCAAATAGTAATATATTCAGATAGGGCATGCAATACTGTAAAAACATCCATTGGAAATTTGTAACAACCAAAATATTAACCTTTAGAGAAGTATGGACGTACATGTACGTCGGCGCCATTTTTCTGTAAATGAGTATGAAAGTACTTTAAACTCAACAGAGTGTCTGTCTGTAAGCATATATATGCTCTAAGTATGAATTACTTATATTGATTGGGAAAAAGTCACAAAATTGTCATGTTAAGACAAGGCAGTAAATTAAAGTAAGGTCTGTATAGATCTATTCACTCCTCTAAAGGTTAAAAATATGTATATTTCAAAAAAAAATATTTTCTTATCCAGCCCATATAAACGTTTTGAAGAGATAATTATTTTTTAAAACACATTCAGTGCTGGAGACGCGTATTATAAATGGCCGATGCGCATATCTCGCTAGTTGTAAGTGCTGCTTCATAAAAAAATATTATATGGCTATAGATTTATTTCCAAATACAATCATTATTTTAAAACAATGTATTTTTTTGTTTATTTTTTATGCGACTCAAAAATCACCGATAGACATTTGTAGTACAGCAATACTCCAATAACACTAACCAGAAGTTACGCTGTTCTTGATTTTTTTTATCATTTGGCAATCCTGCCGATTACTTTGTATGGCGTTTCTCGTACGTAGATGAATTACAATTTTTATTGAATATTTATCCTCTAAGCTAGTGTTTGCGTTAGTCCTTGATCGCAATTAAACAAAATTTATTTGTATTCATAGGCAAAGTTTTATCCGAATTATACGATTTTACTATACCGATTACCATATCTGAAGAATTTATAATTTAATGGCAATAGATAATCCCAAAACAACGATCCCAAAACTACACAAGCTAATGCGACACGCAAATGTATTTCTCAAATGTTTTTTTTAGCAAATATCACAGCCGATGCACAATCCGAACATGGTAAACACTGGCCCCGCGCTTCCTCACCAGCCACCGGCTCTGCCTTCGTCACCGCCTCACCATCATCACAATCAATCTCATCAGTCGCTGCACACCAACGTCCAACAGAATCAAACCCACCAGCAGATGCAGAGCGGTCAAATTTCACAGAACACACCGCCGGTCAACAGCTCTAATGGCGGACAACAAGAAGCCCTCCGGTATAATAACCTCATATTTACTAAAACCGCATTACCACAATATAAGTAATTTAAGTCAGATACTGAGTGTGGGTAGCGTAAACAATGAACCATTTGATTTCTAACACTCGTGCACACAACCAAACATTCATTTTATTAAAATATTATTCTAAAGATTCTAATTTATGTCAAGAAGTAAATATTTTTTACAAAACGCAATAGTATAAATAAACTTATTCATTATTACTTTCAAATAATCTTCTTGAAGCTCTTGCATTCCAATAGGGGCCAAAAACCTTAATGCGGTCAGTTGTGGGCGTGTGATTATCTACTGATATTGATTCCAGGAAGGAAATTAAGCCAAAATTAATTTATACGCTCAATATTATATATTATGGCTACCGATTTGCTTACCTTTTTACAAAATTCTTCTGTTAATTTGCAACAAATAATAAAAATAATGTAACCGCCAAAAATCACGGTATTTAGTATCAATATTTGTAGAAATAATATTAGTTCAAAAAATTACTTGAGAATGACAATAGATAATGATAGATGACAAAATGCTTCACCATACGTAGACGATATCAATCTAAGGGTTGGTTGACTTATCATTGGTATTTGTGCTTTTGCCAGACGAATGGAGGCTGCCAAACAACAAGAACAGCTGCAATTAAAATTGCTGGCCGGGGGAGAGCCACAAACTCTTCAACAGCAAGAACACATGAGCATCAAAGGTCAAAGCGCTCGGCATCTCGTTATGCAGAGACTTATGCGGGCGAAAGAATCTAAAGTCGTGATACTTAACAATATGGTGAGTCACTATATGAATGTTTATTCTATTTTTGTGTGATATGCAAACCTTTGTCCTGTAGCCCTCTCGGTTGTATTAAGCTTATGACGCTGAACGGACGCTTTCACATATTTATGGATTTTTGTGATCGTATTATAAATTAGCCACCATTCCAGATTCCAAGATATGAGAATCGAAAAATTTAAAACATAAGTTGGTTTTGAATTTGGTGCTGTTGGATGATATATCCCATTTCAAAAGTAGCAATAGAAAATAACCAAAAAACATATCCACAATTCGATACTTGGGAATGGCTTCATATGACAGTGTAGAATTTTGATGACTAGACAAAACATTACACGAGATTAACCACCCACTTTACAGTTCGAGTCAAAAGAGACCAATTGGAATCAATTTTAAATGGAGAGTAAATGCAAAATGACATCCGACTGTCACTTGACAAACAGCATTATGCCGTTACCAACTAACTGAAGTATTTGGGAGGCCACATATTGCTGTTTGTCGAGCAGATATGTCCATGACATGGTATATTTGTAATTTCAGTTGTCATGAATAGAAATATGATGACCATGACCATCTGCATTGATTCAAATCTTATGTGTATTGTTTTCCAATATTTAGGTCGGCCCAGAGGATGTAGACCAGAGCCTCCAGGAAGAGATACAGGAGGAGTGTGGAAAATTCGGCAACGTTGACCGGGTGATCATTTACAATGAGAGACAGGCTCCCGACGCCAGACACGGCACCGAACCAGTTGTTATAGTCAAGATATTTGTTGAATTCACCTCAATGGCTGGTGAGTGAATATTTCAATGCGTATGGAAAATTAAGTTTTTTTTTAAATTTACATGACTGTTTCTCACTGTGATTCAATCCAAGAGGTATACAATTTTTTTTACAGGGAATCTGTTATAGAATACAGTTCAAGGGATAAAGATTCCTTTTATTGTGTAATTTTTCTTTTTAATAATCAAATAACTCAACATTGACTTGCCTGTTGTACTTTTCGGTACAATTTCATATTCTATTTTATAATGTTATAGAATTTACAGTCCCATTAACATAGACCGCCATTTAAACAATCCATCTCGCGTCTGACACTTTCCGAAGAAAGAAAACGACTAACAATTACTTTCATGAACTTTTTACAGAGGCTGAATCAGCAGTGGAAGCTCTCAACGGTAGATACTTTGGCGGCAGGACAGTACGGGCAGCCATTTACGATCAAGATCTGTTTGACCACGGTGACCTCAGCGGCTAAGAAAACCCGCGCAGATTACGTGATGAAACAAATATAATGTGGTGTAATTTTACGTATGTGACTGACAGCTAGTTGTAAGAGGACATTTTATCAAGTATTTTTTATAGGAACTTCTATTTCAGTTTGTTATTAGTTTAAAGGTCATATATTATGTAAAGATATTGCATCCAAACACTTAAAACCCAAAGGAGGTGCATAGCACGGCACGCAGATCGATAGTGTAAGAAGATTTATGCAATACTTTTTCAGCAATGTATATGTGAATGTTGTCATTAGTCAATCTTGGAAGAATAATACTTGGTAATTCAAATGTGAAAATTATAATATTAATAACAGACTTATCTGGCGGGTAGCTTTTATTCCTGTTCAGGTATAGATCTCTATCGAATTTATCGTTGACCATTGATTCTAGGAAAAGAATCGTAGATATATTAATGCTAAATATATCGACCCACAATAGGCAGAAAATCGTAACCGACAATTTAAACATTTTACAGAAGTTTTTTTTTTAATTACTCTCGTACTAAGTCCGATAAAGGAATTCTTAAATGCGGTTAGTAAATAGTAATATAGTCGATAATGCCTATCCTGATATTATACTGACTACTTTCAGTTCTCTAGATCGGTGCTCCCCAACCTTTTTCATGCCACGGACCCCTAAATCTGAAAACAATAATCTGCAGATTTTTTTTTTATTTCACATGTTCATATTTTATCACAAAGAATAATGAAAGAGTGAAAATTTTGAAATTGCAGACCCCTAGGGGGCTACGGACCATAGGTTGGGAGGCACTGCTCTAGATCAGTGTTTCTCAACTGGGGTTCGTGTGGAACAAACGATAACGAGTATAAACGCTAAAATGCACAGGCCCTAAAAATATCAGATGAATGAGATTGTGTTCTAAAATTTTTGTTACTAACGGCGCCCTAGGCGATATTGAACGATTAAGACACAATTTTCCTAATTGTGTCGCTTAAAATCTTTTGCCAATTACGGGTCGATATATAAATATTCATGTATTTTTTTCTTCATTTGAAACAAATAATAAAAGTCGATGCCAAAACCCACTGATAGATATGACTAGCAGTATCCATATGTTAAGAATAATGATAATTTATAAAAAATACTCAAATGACAAATGATAAGAGACAACATAACACTTGGACATACGCATGCATCTGTTCTCTAAAGGCTTGAAAGTGGTAAAAAAATACTTATTTCGTATACAAACACTGCGACTGTGTTTATCACTAGTTAAATGATTAATTTCAAGGCAGCAGTTCAAACGACCGTAGGAAATAATTATAGTATTACCATGTGACGTTAAATAATGACAAAAGCGTGTCGGCTTGGTTTCTTGATGTTAAAAATCATACGCGACTAAAAACCGTTATATATTATTATTTAATGATTATCAAACTATCAACCATAAAATGGAAACGTTTCGCCAAGGGCTCAAGCCTACTGTAATCGTGGACGTATTCAAGATTGACGAAAATAGTGGTTTAAAAAAATCGGATTTTTTAAAAAACACTTTTTAGACTTGGACTAGATGCCAGCGCTCAATTGATGGATGGATTGACAGATGCGCACTGGTGATTTATTGACAATGGAATAATTAATCACATTTTAAATATATACAGGCGCATCAAAACAGCTCTGAAGGTGCGCATATCTGGGCTTATATACAGTGGAACTCCGATTCATCGTTTTTAAGGGTTCATTCAAAAGAATCTAAATACAGGAAAAATCTCCAACCAACGGTAAAAATAACAATTGTGGAATATTATTAACGGGAAAACGTGGAATCTTTAAAATTTCTTAATTCTTGAAAGAGCACAAGCTTTAAATATCTGCCGTGATTATCAGTAATGTGAAATAATTAGAATGTATTCAAGTACTCATAATACTACTATACTATATAAATCAAAGCTGAATTTGACACTTTCGTATCAAAATTATTTTGTATCCGATATTCGAACCCATTAGCACCGTGACTGAAGCCAATGACTTTAACCACTCAAAGGCCCAGCATTCTCCTATCCTTACCCTCTACAAAAAAAGCGAGGTTAAATATCAAGCAGTTCTTGTAGCAAAATTTCAATTGAGATTAGCTCTGCATGTCACTTGGTAACATGTGTTTTAAGGTTTGCCGTCCCTGAACTAGGCCATTTATATATAATATGATTGTATGTATATCTCGTTTAATTTCTGTGAATAATTATTATATCCATTATGTACAATATTTTATGGTAATTTACCGGTCTTAAGAACAAATAAACAAACACTTTGTGATATTAATTACTGCCTTATTTTTTAATACTTTATCATCATGATCGACATTAAAACCGCTGGACTCGACTGCCTATAGAAAATGCGTCCAATCCTGCATGTTTCTTGCAATATCTCCGTCTTCTTTTCCTCGGCCCAAAGAACGCTGTGTATGCGTAGAGGCCTACAGAAATCCGCTGTTCTTCCATTTGGTTGTGGGAGAGCCTATTCGGGGGATGATTCTTAGTGTAACCCAAATGCAGTGGAGTGCCACAAAACAGGTAATTCAAAGTGGGGAACACTCCGCCTATTAAGGTTTCCAATCCCGGAAACCCGTTCAATTTCTCAAATTTTTAGCAAATCTGTAAATTTTGAGATTTTGGATTTAGAAATTCTCGGAAGAGTTAAAAAAAAAACCAGACACGCTGGTATTTTGGGCAAATCGGTAAATTCCTAGGTTGTAGGATTTTAAATTTTCGGAAGACCTAAAAAAAAAGAGTCGCTGGTATTTTAGAATCACAGATCAAAAGTTTTTGTCAATTCCAATTCCCAATTTATACACGATTTCATGTTGAGTGTTGAGGGATTGAAAAATAGTCAATCCCGGGATAGCAAAAAGGCTCCGGGATTGGATACCCTACCGCCTATCAATGGAATATAACTAGTAAATTTATGTTAAGACAATTTTATTTGACTATCTTCTTACTGGACAAGCTGGAAGCTTGAGCATGGCCAGTTAAGAATTAGAAGTAAAAACACCTCCATTCGCTACTTTCCTGTTAATTCTGCGAAATCCACATTGCAGCTTTTATCGTTGTTCTGATTAAAAAAATGTCAAATCGAAACTAAAAAATCACGTCACAGCCAGGGCCGGCTCATATCATGTGCAAAGATTGCGGCGTACATAAGCGCCACACTTAAATATTAGCACTGTCCACTAATTAAGACCTAGTTTTTCTAAGTGCCTCCACACAGGCACAACCAACACGCCACGTAAAATTATTTGAAATCAGGACCTCTATAAAATATTAACTATCGAAGTGTCTCCCCCCCCCCACCTACTTCTCATATATTAATAAAAACAATATTCCTTTGTATTTCATTCCACTTTATTAATTAGGTCAGGACATTATATTGCGAGCATTATCAACTGATAAGAAAAATATATAAACTGCTATTTATACAAATTTAAAACAATGAAAAGGATTTACAAATTACATTATAATTACACAAAATTAAAATGCTGAACACCTATAACGTACAATTAAAAAATCATTAAAGACTAATAATTAAAAGTGGCAAATGATGCCAATTATAAACCCAATTTAAATTTGGGAAATGTTTAACAAAGTGAAACTACATTGCTAAAGTAAAATACTTCTCATATTTATTATCTTCAAATAATTTGCTAACCTTCCCTAAAAAATCCTGGTCTCGCGTCCGCCCCACGTATACAAATACCTATCTACTTTTTGCTCCGTCTCCTTGGCCGATAAGATTGTTATCTTTTTAGGACGTAATATAGACTTCTTTTAAATTAATATACCTACCTCAGGATGTTCAAAATAGTATTACGGTAAATTCATTTTTGAACATGAAATCGGGCATATACTTTTTTAGAAAAAAACTGTTACTGACGATCGGCCACGTGGGATTTATCAGCTGCCTATAAAATCGTCACACTATTACAATCACCCCACCCCCCCCCCCCCTCCCGGCGATCCCACAACGCCACGTTTCACATGAAACTGTCAGTGACGAAGCAAGGGAGGCGGGAGGTTTTAGGGGCGGCATTTTCGAAACGAAAGTGAAATATTTTATTGTAATAAAGATTTATACGTAATTGAAATTTGCTATGTGACACTGAGTACTGAAAACACGTATTTTTGGAGGCGGTATTTTTTAAAAATAATTGACAATATCGGATGTAATAATTTATTCTTACACTATTTATTTTTGAAAAATTTTAACAAAATCTAAAACAATGATATTGGCATTAACTTTTTATCCAATAGCGTTTTGGTTGAGATGCTATTTTTATTGAAAAAATAGAAAGTCAATGCTTAAGCACACCTCTATTAGTTTTTACGGAAAAAAAATGGAATACAATAATAAAGAATGCTTATCCCAACTGGGATGTTTTGAAAATCCTATTAAACTAGATTTATCAATAACACGAATGTTTGTAATTTAAATAATTTTGCTTAATCATTGGTGTCGCTACACTCGCACTTAAAAAAACTAAGCCACCTGTAGTAAAATCTCATAGTTCATAATAAATTATTTAAAAGATAATTGGAGTCAGCAAATGTAAGGACCGCCCGGGCGGCAGAAGCCCTTGCTACGCCACTGAGGAAACCCTTAATATGTTTGAATAGATTTTGCATTAAAAAGTTATGTTTAGCTTTTGAAACGACCATCGAACATTCATAAATCTAACTAACCAATGACAAAAGCAGCAGTGATATTTTGAAATACTTAGTTGCTGTATGTATTTATATTAATAATACATAATTATTATGTTGATTTAATGACGTTACACTTCCTACCCCGACCCCCTCCCCCACCTGACACTTCCTCCTTCCTAACGACAAGCCGTCACACTGTTTAAAAGAGCGTGACATCATTTATATGGACGGTCCCGAAAAGATGAAAGATAAATTTTAAAAAATCATAATAAATATATATGTAATATGGCCTCCACGCTACGCCTTTCTCCCATGAGTCATGATTTGAAAGCATCCCTCAATTCCGCCGAGTCCACCCTATGGATATAAGGCTGCCTCTGCCAGGCGTCATAGTACTCCAGGTTTGTAGCGGCGTTTGACCTTTCGAGACATCCAAAAATCTTGGTGTTAGATAAAATCAAAATACCGGGTCCTCCCAGTTACTAATTTGCACAAAATATAGAAAACGCTTGCAATAACGTAGCCAAAAACCAAAAGAAAGCAATTGTTGAAAAGGAAACTACGAAAAATCATTCGGTTTTCTGTATTCTGATATTTAAAGAACTTCATATTAAATTGTGAATAATCTACCTACACGTTTTTTATGTTTTCCGTTTGAGGGGAAAAAAACAAACAAGTCTACAGCATTTGTATAGGTACTAATATTTCTATCATGACACGTAAAACCTAATATTTTCTAAGATTTTATACAAAAGATATCTATTTATATTGTGTATTTTCCAATGACGTGAAAATATTTTCCTCATAATCTTCAATGCCAACACAATTATTATAGTATAATACACGGAACCAGTGTAATGCCGTGAAAATTGGAAAATTATATATACATGCCGGCCAGATTAGACTCTGCTCGAAGAAAATATCATTACAAACTTTCTTATACAGCAAAATGTCTTATATGTAAGATTCATACAAATATGTTATTTAATTTTCTTAAAGTGACAATTAATGTTAGTCACTGAATGATTGTTGTAAAATATGTTGCCGAGGATTCAATGTCTTGGCTTCAAAAAGTACCACTCGATTACAGGGATGGGTTGGAAAGGGCTCGCGGAGGCTCGCGCGAGCCCCTTAAGAAGTACGCAGGCTGACGAGTCCGTTGTAAAATTAAGAAAACAATATTCTCAGATTATTGCGTAATATTATATAATCTATAAATATGCAATATATTTAAGTTAAAAAATAAGTAATGCATATTTGGGATTTCTGACGTAAATTTTTAGGTATCCGCTATTGATTAAATTACGATACATTGCGTACGGTAAAATATAAGTGTATATAGTAGCATTTGGTAGTTTTACTAATTATTGAGTATGCATATGAGTAATAAAAAAATTCACACTTACCCCAGAACATCACGAATAGCTATAAGATTTAGCGAGCCCCCTGTTACCGTATTGGCAGCCCACCGCTGTACACAGATAATTTAAAAACATAGAGAAATGCTTGCAAATATTATGTGCTTTGTTATCGATCAGGTTATTCAAATTTAGCTATCTTATTGGTACATTAGTGTTGGGGAACGGATTAATTATTTTAATCGCATCGCAAAAATAAAAATGACCACATATCTAAATAAATGCATGTTAATTGTTGTTTACGTCTGAATAATATAACGATTAATTTATTATTAATTGTTATTGTAATAATCTCGATTATAAAAGACTTATTTCGAGAATAATTACACTTGCGGCTAGTATTTTAAAATTATTGAAAATATGCGTATTAAACGGTCATAGAAATTTTAGTTTAGTAAGTGGTAAAGATTAGATGTATGTATTTGTGTCTACTATTAGATTTTCCTCTTCATTTTTGATGGGAAGAAAACATAAACATCGTCTTTAATATTGAAATTTGAATTGATATTTATCGGGAGGTGAAATGTCAAATTATCACAATATGAGTTGAAGTATCTTAATTTTTTAAATTAAACCCATGGCTTCCTTCAATGATTACCATACTCAACTTTAAAAATACATGATCAGAACGTTAAAAAGAAATGTGTTGCAGACAGGGGTGGGCTGGAGGGGGCTCGGAGAGGGTCGCACGAACCCCTTGTTAATTTAAGAGAAAGCAATATTCTCAGATCAAATTAGTATATAACAGTGGCGGTTCCTGACCTAAAATCTTGGGTGGGCTAGAGAAAAGCATAGCATTGTATACTATTTACGAAATTGTGCATGTTTCCACTTCACCTTATACATTAATCTACAAGCAAATTAACAAATACTACGACACTACTGCAATGCATAAATTATTATATAATAAAATCAATGCTAATGTAACTAAGAAATAATAGAATAATAATACGGAATCCTTAAATTCGTCTCTTTCAAAGTGAAATAACAAGTACAAAAAGCAATACAGAGCTGTCACTGAAAGTCAATACCTGTCACTTTCATACAATACAACGATATTGGTATTTGTGTTTCGATGTATGAGTATAAGTCATGGGCAAATTCAATTTAGCCCCCAACGAATGACAGAAGCTTGATAGATTGAAACACAATCGTGTGTGTTTGATGACGTTTCCGTACATACAAATACAAAAAAAATCTAATCGTGCTTGATTGCGCCCCAGTGTAAAGAAATATTGCGGGATATTGTCTGTGATTGGGGGCTAGAAATCTCTAGCCCCTGAGTCGTTAATACGTAGGTGTTGCCAGACTGACGTCACGTTGCCTGTTCTCTATGAAGTATTTATAGGGTTATTGTTTTTTTATGCCGGCTTAGTTTAAAATTGTAATACAAAACACAATCGAGAATATTATTGTAGGTAGACATAGCATTATCTTGTATTGACAGAGGAAAATTAAAACAAAGATATTATATTCATTTGGGAAAGGTTAGTTACGCTTATAAATGTATTTATTTTGTCCAGCGGCCGAATTGCTGTTCATTTTTATTCAGCCATCTAAAGTTTTGGGTGAAAAATGCAGGTCGGGCTTAGCCCAGTACCTATAACTGCTACTGGTATATAACTGCAATTTCTAACATATATATTATCTACGGTCGCTTCAGTAAACACAGTACTACATTTTTAGCCATTATGATTAATAAGTTTACGGTAAATTGCATATTGTTACATATTATACATAAGTGTATTAAGTAACAATCGATTGCTTATTTAAGTATTGGATATAAGTATATGCATAAGAGTGATACAAAATTCACTCCTTCGATTCCAGAGATTAAGCGACCCCCTTGTTAACGTGTTGGCAGTCCCCCGATGATTGAGATTAAGTAAGTCATTTAAATTGGTTCTACTTAATATATTTACACATCAAAGAGTGACGTCAGTATAGTGTAAAATTTAATAAAATCTACTTAATGATTTTTTCATCAAACGTTGGTTCGTGTGTAAAATATA